>JAQGBH010000667.1:0-45064 GCA_034698265.1 Sminthurinus aureus
TAACGATGTCGGTATGCAACGCACGACGATGACAACCATAAGACGATGGTTGTATCGTCGGATTGTGTTTCGTGGGCGGGACGATTTGGAAGCTTAGATCTCAGATCTCAGAGCCAGAGTGGACTTTGGACTTTGGACTTTGGACGTTGGTTCTACCACAAAGAACCTTGTTTTACTGTATAGAGTACAGTGTATAGTGGTGGAGAAAGCGGGGCAAGGGTAATTGTTTTCTCACTCGATAAGGAAGGAGCAACAGAGAAGGACATGAAGAAAGAGAAAGAGAAGGCACAGGACCAAAATGATAATAAAACACGGACCAAATGGTCTGTGTCACGCATCGCGGGAGAACTTTTCATGAAAAACGATTGCATCATAAATTTACTCGTGGGTCATAGATGTACATTGTACATCCTGAACTGTATGCAGTATGCAGTATGCACTCCCTCTTTTCTCTCGTCTTTTATCATCTTTCTACTCGTCAAATAAAAATCGGCCTGGCCTCACTCGTCCTCGTACTTGTCCTTTTGCTCTTTTCCTATTATTTCTTCAGTTCGGACAATCCAATCATAAAAATCTTTACCTCAACCAAACGCCGTCTCTCTCTCTCTCTCTCAACATTATATACGATATTACTTCATATATTACACTTGCCTTCACATTTATTCACTCACATGGCAAAATCACTAGAATCTAGAATCTAGAAGGTAGAATCCAGAAAATGAAAAGAACCCAAAGAGCGGAAAGTGGAGACAATAGACAATAGACCAGCGAACAGCTTCAAATAAACTTTGTTATTATCTCGTCAAAATCCAATACTACTGTATTATGTACTGTGCGGTGTGCTGAGTGTTGCGTGTTGTGTATTGTGTATTGTGTGGATATTGAATTGTGGATTGTCTTGTGTGGATTCTCTCCATAAAAACAATGAAACAACTACTCAATGCTCAACTATGTAAAAGCATTACAAAGAAGAAAAAACATTTACGCAAGTAAAAACCTTGTAATTATCACCATTACAGTACACAACACACAACACACTGCAGAGTGTAAAAAGTAGATTTTAGATTGTATGGGTATTTTGAGCTCTTTGAGCAGTTTCACGGTCAATAAAAGAAAACTCATTTACTTTAGATTTCTGGTGGTGATAAATCATGGGAAAGCGGTGGGATAACAATAACAATGAAAACTGCCAGACTTTTTCTTTCTCTTCCATCTCTTCCTCATTATTTTGTATTGTATTGAGTATTGAGCTGAACGGAATTGTATTGAATGATGAATGTTGAATGCTGAAGGCTGAATGCATCCACCTTTTTCAATCCAGGTTTCCTTCCTAAATCAAATTTCTATTCTTTTTCTCCTAGAATTCTAGAATTCTAGAAATCTAGAAATCTAGAAATCACCTCCATTTATTCATCATTCAACATTCATCATTCATTATTCAAAGAGAAGATTATAAAATGTACAATGTAGAATGTAGAAGCCGTGGAAGACTCATCCAATTTCATTATTGAATTAGAATTAGAATTAGAATTCAAATTCAAATTCACTGCTGATTAATTTCCTTTTCCTACATTTCTACATTTCTTCAAGATCCAAGAAATATTAGACTTTTACTAAGTGCAAGAGTAAAAGTCCTCATGTAAAAAACACTTTTCTCTGTTGATAGAATAAAATAAATTTGAATTTAAAATGTCCTTTTCAACTCCTTTTCCTCTTGTCTTATCTTGGAAAAAGAAGAAAGGAAATGGATGAAAAGTTGAAAGACAAGAGGGAAAGAATAAAAGAAAGAATAAAAGAAAGAAAAGAAAGAAGGGATAATTTAATCCGTTGATGGAAGGAGACAAAAAATCAAGTCAAGGGGGATTAAAATCAAGTAAATATTCATTAGCACTCTTTGTTTGTACAGGAGAAAGTAGAAAAATCCATCCATGTAGATTGCCGACTGTAGAATGTAGAATGTACAAATGTACAAATGTTTGTATGTATGGATTTTTAGTTTAGGGGGTGTAAAATTATACGGTATAAAATCATGTATTATGTAAGCCGATTTTGTATGTATGTCATTCACAATTAAGATGCAATATTTCATTCGGAAAGGGAGAAGAAAGCACATGATTATCAATTATCCACCAACAGACATGAGAAAAGGGGGAACAAAATATTTATATTTTCCATCTTTCATCTGCAATAATAATTATTATGAATACAGAGTTGTGTAAAATGTAACAAAAAAACGATGGTGAATTCAATTTCCTGGATCTGAATCTTTGAATTTCCTTGATCCCCAATTATTAAAAGTATAATAATAATAATGATGATGATGATGATTTTTCTGTTTGTTTATTTTCAGTTTGGGCTTCAGCCTTCTGGTGGGTGCAGGAGTAGAGAGACTTATTATGGTGCAAAAATCCTGCACGAGGGTCAACTTGGCCAAAATCCTCCTCGTTCTCCTCCTCACACTCTTCACCTTCAAAACTTGGGTGAGGAATCAAGATTGGAGGAATCGAGAATCACTCTTCACGTAAGTCTACTTATTTATACAATATAGATGTAGAATGTAGATAAAAAAATCTCTACTCTTTTAGCAATCATTTTAACCATAACCAAGAGTTTTTCACTATTTTTTACTCAGACTTTATTGCAATTATTTTATTATTATATTATTTTGTATTTTGTATTCTTTCCTCTTCTAGATTCTAGATTTGAAGTTTTAAATGCTAGATTTTAAATGTAACTGGAATTTAAAAGTTAAATGCCAGTGTAAATATAAATGTAAATGTAAATATAAATGCAGAGTTCAAGTAGGCAGAAAATAGGATGAGAAACTCCTCTTTGCTTTGGAAAAATATCAGTAAAAAGGAAAAAAAACTTTTGCAATACAACTAGAACAAAAAAACGGTTGATAAAACTACTCTTTCTTTTCAATATGGAAAATATCTAAAATCTAGGAAATAGTTTTTTCCTCCTTCTGCTTTGAATTCGGGTACAACTTGGAACTTGGAGAGAAGAAGAGAAAAAAGTTAACATGAACTTGTGTTGAGAGTTGAGCCTGTGTGAATATCTAGTATTTATGTTGGATTTGAATTCTCATCTCAAGTTTGGTTAAAAGTAAAGTTATGCAGGTACACGTAGTTTGTAGTTTTGCATAGCCCTGTCCATAGTCCATAGTCTGTCTTTACCTTGTGTAGTGTGTAGTTTGCAGAGTGTGAGTGTATTTACAATATTTTTAACACGAAATAAGAACCGGAGTAAAATTCAAACCACAATTTTCTATTTCAACATGATTCTATTGTACATTCTTTATTGTAAAAACTGTATTCGTTTGTATTGTATTGTATTGTATGGAGTATTGAGTATTGAGTTGAATTGTGTGGGAGTTTTTAGTTGTAAAAAGTATATTATGGAAACTTGGAACTTTGAATTCCTTTTCCCATCAATAGTTTTTTTTATCTAGAATCTAGAATCTAGAATCTAGAATTCTCATGTTTTTTATTTATTCACTTTCACACAGTAAAAACTAGAAATAACAGCTCACAGCTTAAAAGTATCAAGAATCAAGAATCAACATGTACGACTTACGAAAACGAAAACGAGTTTCTTGTGACTTTTTCTACTTTCTACATTCTACATTCTACATTTTGAATTGTGAATTGTGAATTGGTCGTCTTTAATGGTTTTTCCTTTTTGTTTTCCTTTTCCTTGTGTTTTACAGGTCGGGCTTACGACTTCTTCCACACAATGCCAAGATGCACTACAACTATGCCAATCTTCAAAAGGACTTGGGAAATACGGAACAGGCCATTTCTCACTACAGACTCGCCCTTCAGTAAGTTTTATTTAGCTTTTTTTACCTGTAACTCGTTCTCGGTTATCGGCCGTTATACAATTTTATCATTCAACTTTTAAATAAAACTTGTGTTTTGTGGTCACAACGTTTCCATTTTCCATTGTCCATTGTCAGCATTTTGTACATTTCTCAAATGACCAAGTGCTCAAACAAGGTTTCCATGAAAAATGAAAATGATGAACTTTCTTTTCATGTCAATAATCAATAATCAATACACAGATTTGAATTTGAATTTCCAATTTCCAATTTTAGAAAATCTCAATCCGCAATTTACACACGCGTAGATAAATAGATATCACGTGACCTACTTTTCTTAAACTCTGGACTATTTTTATAGTGTACAGTATAGAATATACAACATAACACGGAATACATGTCGAAACTCCATTTTACAATTTGGAATTAAAACTGGTGCCGTTACCGTTGATTGTCGTGGCTTGGGCACCGTCGTTGTCATTGTCGTTGTTATTGTCAGTGTCATTGCATTTGTCTTTCTATGTTTCAGCTCTGTCGCTCTCTCTCTCTCATTAGATTTTTCCAGTGTTTAGTATTTTGTGAAGGAGAAAGTATAGAAAGTACAGAAAAGGGCCAATACCAGATCCAGATATGTGCAGAGATAGAGACAGTTGAGTATCGACTAATGATTTTCCATAACAATTATTGTCTTGGGGATGGATGGAACACTCTTGTGACTCTGTGCGCTGTGAGAGCTGGTTCAATGTTCAATGTTCAATGCTCAATGTTCAGTCTTCAGTGTTAAATGGGGAAAGAACGTGCACCACATTTCCTCTTTTCCCATCTACTTTCTCTTTTCTCTGTACAAACTATTTAGAAACTTTTGTACATTAAGTGGAACAATTGACGATGACTATAGGCTATAGACTATAAACATAGCCATAGTTGTATATAGTATAGGTATATACAAAAGAGGGCCAGGGAAAGGAAATACACAGTTTAAGTTTGTCATTAGAAAGGGCTAAGAATTACTTGATGGAATTAAATAAATAGCAAGAGCACATGCGACAATAATTTAGTTTAAAGCTCAAATTCTCGCCTGCTTCGGCTCTTGAAATCTCCATGTTCCGTGCTCCATACCCAATACTATATACTATATACTCTATACTCTATAATGAATCCACTTTAATTGGATTGAATTTGAAAACAAGTTGAATAGTAGATAGATGGATGGATAGCTACTATAGTTAAATGCTAAATGCTCAATACTCAATACTAATGGTATATAGAATGTAGAATACAGAATACAGAATAATATTATGGTATAGATAAGGAAGAAAAATAGACAGAAAAGCTGGTAGGATCTCGGACTTGCTAAAGTTAAGATAAAAGAGGAGTCATTACATGATATTATTATTCAGCCTTTATTATTCACTATTCACCATTCAGCACTCAGCATTCAGTATTCAGTATTCATGGAATGAAAGGTAACGGGAATCGGAGAAAGTAATACTGACGGATGTTAAGTTGACAAAGGAAATTGTCTATTCCGTTTGCCATTTGCCAGTTGCCATTTGTACATGTATTTTCTATGTTGTATTTCTACTCGCAATACTTTTCCTCTCCTTTATTATTTGTACAGGAAATAAAAAGGGCTGTATAGGGAAACTGAAAGTACAAAGTACAAACTATTAGAGTATTAGAGACGATAGACTAAGATCAATTCAAAAGAATTGAGCATCCGCTGACCTGACTTGAATTGACTTGACTCTAGAGTCTAGAGTCTAGAGTCTAGAGTCTAGACTAGAAAGTCTGGAGTTTGGAGTTTGGATTGTAAAAGTTCTTTGTAAAACAATATGGTCGTCTGTACATGTTACATTTAAAACTGTCGGGTTCACCTTTCTTCACTCTATTTGATCATTCCCATTCCCATTCTCATTGAGGCTAATTTACATGAAGAGCAAAGAGCAAAGAGAAAGGGAGAAAGAGTTGGCTTTTTCTAAACATGTGGATTCTGGATTGTGGACCAAGGTTCAAGGTGGTTTGGTTTGGTTGGTTTGTGTTTAACTTTCATGAGAATTGCAAGTGAGCAATGATAATGATGATGATGCTGCTGCTGATGTGGATGTTGAAGTGATACCTCGGAAATAGCGGGGTATTTGACAGTCCAAACACGTCCTTGGTACATTAGGCTTGTGTCGACGAGTCAAATATCATTTGTATTCTTACATTGTATTTTTTGAATTTGCACACCTCACTCACTCACCAACTACAACTCAACTACAACTACAAGCTCAAGTACAAAGAAGTTCATGAATATCTATGTACAATGTATAATGTACATTTACCAGTTGTGTTCTCACTTCTGTTACCACTTTCTCTTCCTTTGTACAAGTAGGTAGGTTTTCCCTTTGGTTTAGCCTCGACTTGCTTTTGTTCCATCTAGGATCTAGGATCTAGGATCTAGACTTCTAGTTTGGTCTGGCTTGGTTGGGTTTCCCCTTTTTACTCTATATTCTATATGCTTCACCTTTCTCGTGAACTTTTCTCCCCCGTTTTCTTCTCCACTTTCTCCTCCCAGTTTTCCCTTTTTAGACTTGAATTTAGAATTTACAAGTTACAATTTAGAATTAACAAGTCCGAGTCCCAAAAGGACTGGATACTCTATACTCGATACTCGATTCTATTTCATTCCCAGATTTTAACCAGCATTTCTTATTCTCATGTACAATGAACCACTTTCTCGACTCTCGACTTTCTACTTTCTGCATTATACTAGAGTTAGTTTTTATGGATTCAAAGACAAAATTTAGTTTGGTTTGAATTGAGGATAAGTGAAGGAGTAGCTTTGTGAGTGCAAAGGAAAAAAGTACTTGATATTTGGAATTTGGAATTTGGATACGAATCCAGATTTGAATTTAGAGCTTATGCTCTTCCTCATGTTTGGATTGGATTGGATTGGATTGACTAGTCTGAGAATGTCTGGATTCTAGATTCATTACCAGTGAAATTCCGTAGAATTCCATCTGCTCCCTACTGCCTACTGCCTACTTATCGCGTATTATTATTATGTAGGAGATAATCCATCCAAATGGGCTCGTTCTATCCAAAGTCAAGCCAAAGTCAAAATCAAAATCAAAGTCAACGTCAGAGTCAGAGTCAAAGTAAACATTCAAGAGTCACAAGTCAGAACCATTCCGCATTATCACATCATCATCATCATCATTCCCCTCTTCACAACTTATCATTGATCTTGTCTAAGTGGAAAGTGGAAAAAAACAGGAGTGGATATTTAATTTAATTCACAGGAGATTAGAAGAATCATTTATAGAAGATCAGAGAAGAAATACATTTTACTTACAGCACCGGATTTTTTTTACCCCTGCCCACTTTGATACTTTGATTTTGACTGCCTTTGCATGTTTGAATGCGGAATTTTGAATATCACTGCAGTTGATTTCAGCTTCTAGATTTTCATGTTGATGTCTTGAGTCTTGAGTCTTGAGTCTTGAGCCTTTAGTCTGCAGTCTGCAGTCGTAATAATAATAATAATAATTACAATAATAATTATTATTATTGTCATTATTAGTTATTTGTAGGCAGCACCGGATGTTTCTAGTTTCTACAATATTTAAGAAAACTTAATTTCCATTCTTTGGATAAAATACTAAACAGATAATATTTTAACAACCAAAGAGGATTCAAAATTGAAAAGCTCCAGATTCAAGCACAAAAGATGTAAGAGAAAAATATAAAATATATAAAAATATAAAAACCGGCTTTCATAATTCAAAATAAACCGCCTTAACACTCAAGCTCCAAGCCAAGGAGGATAAAAACAAACTATACGAAAACATAACTATAACATTAACTTTAAGAGTACAAGAGTACAATCATTTTTTTACTTTTGACTAGACACTAGACACTAGACATTTTATAAGAGTACAAATAGCAGTGAAAAAATTATGATGCACGTCTCATTTGGCTATAAAAAGGGTTAGGACTCTTATCTGAGGAAAACAGAAACAGAAACAGTTGCACCGTGACATATCCCTTGGTTTCAGTTTTGGGGTATTTGTCCAATGTCCAAGGTTCAATGTTTAGTGTTCAAAGTCCACATGTGACATGTGCTCAATGCTCAATGCTCCTGTTCATGAAAAGGGAAATATTCTCAATAACTTAAGACAAAATCCCTCTCGGTTCTTACTGCATTTTTTATTATACATGCTCCATGCTGCATGTCATTTATATAGTCTCCAGGCTCAAGTCTCAAGTCTAAAGTCTAAAGTCTGTAGTCTGTAGTAAATCCCATAAAATTTTAAAGAAAGGGAGAAGGAGAAGGAGAAGGAAGTAAATGGGAGAATGTACATTTTAGGAAATAACCATGTAAAATACATGAATTGCTTTCGGTTTGTCAATCCGCTGGTCTCTGGTCATTTCTTTTATTGTACGACGTACATTGTAGAATTTAGAATGTACAAGCCTGCTATATGTTCTACAATAATAGGAGAGCAGATTGCACATGTGGAGTCTTATGTATATTTAAACTATGTTTCCCCATTCTCCATTCTCCAGAATTTTGACTGTACAAAGTGTAGACTTGAGTCTAGAGTCTTGGAATGAATTTCAAACAAGGTAAAATATTCATGGGACTGAGAAAGTCTGGCTTTCTCTCTCGCGCTTGTATCAAGAATCCAGACTCTAGACTCTAGACTCTAAACTCAAGAATCCAGAATCAAGACGGTTCATGGGGGAGAAAAAAGAGGAGGACGAGGAAATCTGCTTCTTGTTCCAATGTTGACTATTCTCTGTTCTCTGTTCACTGTCGACCATTCAAAGTTGTGTTTGTGTTTGTACTTGTACTCAATTTTCCCTCTCCCTCTTTTTTTATTCTTTATTCACAATTCTCGAGTCCTCGTTCAAGCCCAAGTCCAAGTCCAATGCCAATGTCAATGCCAGTATCATTTCAAGGTCCAGCCAAACATCCAAACACCCAAACATGCAATGTTGACTGTTCACTATGAAATATAAAATATCAAATGCAGCGAGTGAATTTGAGTCTAGAGTCTAGAGTCTAGGGGACTTTAGCGTAGCTGAATCAAGCCCATTTTATAAATACATTTATCCTTTGAATATATATCCATGTGTAGTGCCTCTTGTCTCTTGTCTCTCGCCTTCAATTCAATTCAAACGGCAGCTTTGGCCTCTTCTCATTCTTGTTTATTTATCATCTAGAATCTAGAACCTAGAATCTAGAATCTAGAGCCAAAAGACTTACTGTCTACTGTCAACTGTCTTTGACAGTCTGAATATTTACATGGTGAAAAAAATTGCATGCAAATGCACCCAAGATAAATATCGTCACCCTATAGAATCTAGAATGAAAAATTGTCATCAAAAACTCGAGTTTGCCATCTCAATCTGCGAGAATGTTTGTTATTTGTGACTTGTCCTTTGTCGCTTGTCGCTTATATTTTTTTTGTGTGCATTTGCAATTTACCATTTACGCTGACAATGGCAATGTCAGTGGCAATGGCAATGACGATGAGGATGAGGATGGGAATGCGGAAAGTGATGGCAGCCCTCATTTATCTAGTATGCAAATACAGAGGAAGGCACATCCACCGAAGAAAATGGAAGAGAAAGGAGAAAGGAGAAAGAAGAAAGGAAAACAGAAGAAGGCTTAAAATGCAACTGGAACCAGAACCAGAACCAGAAATCGATGTCTTTTAGAGAATCGACTTGGTAAAAAAGTAAGCATTAGGACTGTTGACTGCTTACTGCTCACTGCTCACTGCTCACTGTTTACACTACACAAGAAAAAAACGTTGGATCCGCGACCAAGGAAAAAGGAAAGGGAGACGGAGAAAAAAGAGAAAGAGGTTTAGCTACAAGAGATATGAAGGGATTATAAATATGTGTAGCTAGAAGCAAGAAACTAGAAGCAAGAAACTAGATACTAGATAGTGATTGATTTTTCTCTCTCAAGAACAAAGGAAAAATATGTCTGCACTCTACACTACTCCCTCTTTCTGTTTGCTGTTTGCTGTTTGCTCTGTGCATTGTGCATATTCAAGTAGAAAGTAGACTGTAGTATAACAGCTGCCGTCTCAGTCGTCATCTGTATAGTTCTGTACTCCCACAATCTACAAACTACAGTCTACATGCTACAGTCTACACATTATAACCGGCCTGTTCCTCGGTCTCACTCGGTCCAAACTTTCTTTTCCTTTCATATGTATTCAAAAAGGTTGAGAGCGGAAAAAAGGCAGGAATCAACTCAACTGCAAGTTTTGTCGATTTTCCCCCCAAACATGCGTAACCAATAACCAACCCGTTACTCGTTTCTTACTCCCGACTTTACCTCTCCTTTCTCACACTTTAATAGCAGTTTTCTTCAAACATGTACACAAAGGTACAGGGCATACGGTATACATTCATTTGTACAATTTACGCACTCTTTGATCACGCCAACAAGACATGTAAACGTAGAGAAGGATAATCATTCATCATTCGTGCTTCCTCTAGTCTTGTGCTTTGTGCTTTGTGCTTTGTGGCTTGCTTGGAATTGGAATTGGAAAGCAAATGACAACTTGGTAGTTTGTCCAATGTCCAATGTCTAATGTCCATGCTCCACAGTGCAAACAACTGGACAAACTGGACAAACAGAATGGAGGAAAAAGATATCATAACACGTGAAAAAAGTGGTGGTTTTGAGTTAATTTTCACTCGCTAAATCCATGGTAGTGTCTAGTGTTAAACAGAGACAGGAAAGGAAATGACATAAAAATCCTTTTTAGAAGAGATTCAGCCTTATTGTTTTGGCAGTAATGTATCGATGTTGATGGCGGTATGAATTTTGGGGTGATTAAACCGGAGATAAATCCGACATTGAGTTTGGAGTCTGGGTGGAATACAAAAGAGGAAATCATCGTGTGTTGTCTGAATTCTAGAATTTCAGAATTTCAAAACAAATGCTGTAGGCTGTAGTTAGTGAAATAATGGAGCTTGGAGATGGGAGATGGGCAAGGCGAGATAATCTGCAGCTCGGTTCAAGTTACTCCAAATTTCAAATTTCAAATTCCAAGTTTCAAGTCCAAGCCACCGCTAGCAAACTAGAATCTAGAATCTAGAATCTAGAATGTAGAATGTAGCGTGGAGGATGGTGTAGGTCGGGAGTGTTAACTACTCACACGTGGCTACTCAAGGTTTTATGGCCGAGTGACAAAAGACAAAAGACAAAGGACAAAAGTATCGTGCATAGTAAAAATAGTGCAGATGCAAAGGCCAAACGCCAGACTTGAGACTTGAGACTTTGCAAGTCTCTTTCCCTTTGCTGCATTTTCAATCCTCCGTGATTTCTGTATAGCTTTTTCCGGTGCAGTAGTTGATAAAATATCGATATACAGCTAAAAATAGCTGTAAACTGCACTGGACTAACCAGGATGAAGGATGAAGTGTAGACCAAACTTTGTACCCTTGGAAATGGAGATACCGTAGTTGGTACAAGCGGATGAGAAATAATAAGTAAGAGAAAATATGGGTAATATGTAATAGGGAAAAAAGTAAAGTGGAACATGTCGCGAGTCCACAGAACTGACAAGGAGAGAGTGATGGCTTTGGGACATTTAGTTTTCTCTGAGGAATCCAAAGACCAAGACCAAGACGAATACGAATACGAATACGAATACGAATACGAATACGAAACCAAACTGCAGTACTTGACTTACCACTCAAGACTCAACATTCTCCGTGCTCCATTCTACATCCTCCGTCCTCAAGTAGACACAATTACATCCACAGAGTGGGGAGAAATGTCCTGACGTCGCTTCTTTCTCCTCTCTTTCTATTTTCCATGTCCAAAACGAACCGCTAGACTCTAGACTCTAGACTCTAGGCTGTTTCACCGCTGCTACACACCATGCATCATGTGGAACTTGTGCGGATAAATTCAAGTGTAGAATACACAATACACAATACACTTGATTCTTTACTCTGTATTTTGTATTCTGTGCACAGTAGAAATAAGCTACAGACTATACATGTTTTTTAATGAGTTGGCTATTGTGCTTGCTATTTTGATTATATAATAATAAATATGATATTATGCACGTACTTTTAAATTCCTTTTTTTAAATCATATTTATAATTCTAGATTTTAGATACTAGAATCTACAGGCGATTCTAATGTATGTATATGACAAAAAATGGGACTTGGATCCCTGGAGAATTTTTCTAAACTTTATTTGAGAGCCTGAGAATCCCCATACTCTATACACTATACTCTATACTCTACATGTATATAGTTGCTTGAATATCTTTTGCATTTTGCTGCAATCTACTATACAAAAACGAGAGAAAAAACGCAAAAGGTTCTTCTATGTTCTAGGAACCAGAAAATAAAGAAAAGTATTTACAAATGGTGAACCAACAAGTCAAGGGAGAGAATAGCTTATACTTGGTACTTTTTGCACATCAAAACTCGCGAAGGCAGAAAATGACAGAGTTTAGAGTTTAGACTTTAGAGTGGATTGGTAATTGGTAGGAGGGAGTCGGAAGGAGAAGGAGTCAAACATTCAGAGGAGTAATGACAAGTGAATATTGCTGCTAAATGATCAAGTGAAAAAGATGAGAGAAATAAAAGACACAAAAATATTAGTCCTATAACTTGGTGACTCGCTTTCTCGTTCTCATTCCCTCGTGCGGAACTATCAAAAAACGACTGCAACCTACAATCTACAAATCTACAATCTACGACCTACCGCCACTGACCACTGACCACTGAACACTAATCATGTTGTTTTTGACCATTGTTCATTGGTCATTAACATTTTTGGAAGAAAGGGGAAACTAGGAAATAGAAAAGAGTTTTGTCCTGGTTTAGACTTTACAGATTAGTGTATTAGATTGTGTGCTGTGTATGGAGTATGGAGTATGGGGTACGGATTTATAAAGGATATCAAGCATCTAGAATCTAGAATTGCAATGTTTCGTACAAAAATAAAAGGATCAATAAGGGATACAGAATAATACATACAAAATACGGATAAGAGGATGACAGAGCAAAAGAGGAGAGAGGAAAGCAAAGTCCTCCATCTTCTTTATTTCGTTCTCTGTTTGCTGTTTGCGTCAATGTGTCTGTCTCTCTGTCCATCTATCTCTATTGAGTATTGAGTCCTCCGTCTCTATCTTACACTGTACACTGTACTGGGCTGTGTAATGTTGTCATGTGTTGTGCTAGGATCTAGGATCTAGAATCTAGGATCTAGAATCTAGGATCGAAGGCAAGTTGAAATTAAATTAGTTGTTTGGTTCTTTGAGCACAGTTCTCAACTAGACAATACAAAAGAGTACATGAAACTCGGTACAGTTTAGATTCTAGATTCTCGACCAAGATCGAGATTCTCAATGTGAGAAGAAGGAGAAAGAGAAGGAGAAAGGGGAAAAGAAAAGGAAAAACGAGAGCAGAAGAGTTGTCGGTTGTCGTCATCCAGTAGTTTCAATTCACACGGTTCTGAGTTTGTCAAGAGAAGAAGTGTTAGAGTTGGTTGTCTAAAGTCTAAAGTAGCGACAGATGAAAGTACACTCTACAAATACAAATACAACTGCATATAATTCTGTATACTGTATAGACAGACGCAATTCAAAATCTTACTCAAAGTTCTACATTCTTCACTGTAGAATGTAGAATCCACAGTGTGCAGTGTACAGTGTACAGAGTACAGAGGAAGAAAACTGAGACAAAAGTGAGCCAGGAACTTCCGTGATGTCTCGTACTTGTTCTTCTTGTTGATGTTGTTGTCTTGCTCTTCTCATCCTTTCACTCTTCTCTTTCTCTGTCCTCTGTTTCCTTTCTTTTCTTGTTTCCTTTTTGTTTTTTGTTTCCTCCATTGGAATCCGACACTCCGAAACTCCGAAACTCAACTGATCTCGTCATCGTCATCGTCATGTCCTTGTCCATGTCCACTGAGACAATTCCCAGGGAAGTGCATGTCTATAGCCCATAGTCTATGGTCTATAGCTCTGTGCTCTGTGTATTTTATATATAAGTATGAGTATACTTTATACTTTATATGCCACCCTTGTTCTTTATCTTTGTCCCTTCTAGTTCTGGTTCTGGTTCTCTGTAGATGTGAATGTGGATTTGGATGTGAATGTTTGTTTCATCTTCATCTCTCTATCAAATTCCGTCCTTTTGTTTCATATCATCTTGTTGTCAAGAACTTTTCTCTTGTACTGTCTTGTTTTGTATTGTATTGTATTGTCTTGTCTTTCATCCTCTTGATTCTGTCTCGCTTTTATTTGGCTAACAAAGACACTTGTATGATGTACGCTGTACGATGTACGCTGTATTCCTGTAGTCTGTAGTCTGTATTCTGTATACATTTGCAACGGAGTGTTTCAAAACTTTTTCTTCATGCAGTGTATCTAGAGAAGAGCGTGGAGTAGTGAGCAAGTTTTTATTTCATATTTATGAAAAAATCATCCGTCACCAGCCAACCAACCAACCAACTAAGTACATTTGAACTCGGCCAAAGTTTTTACTCTCCTGTGTATTTTACATTTGTGTACAATGTACAGTGTAAAGAGAAAGTTGAGGGAGGAAAGGGAGAAAGGTAAAAAATTAGGACTGAGGACTATCCTCTTCTATCCAGTGGATAGATTCCAGGCTTTTGTCTCTAGAGTCCAGAATCCAGAATCCAGAATGCAGAGTCTAGACTCACGTCTTATTCAATCAGATACCACAAACTACAGACTACCTAAGACTTGGACAGATCCGGAAATGTTGTCTCAAACATGTACTCTATTACAGAACTATGTACAAAACTCTAGGCTCAAAGCTCAAGGCTCAAGGCTCAAGATGTACTCATAATGCACATGACAAATGACAAGTAGAAGGGTTTATCATCGCGACTTATGTACCATATACAGTATACAGTGTATAGTTTGGAAAAAATAAGTAGAAGGTACAAAGTTGTCTAAAAGAGTTGTACGTTGTACAACTTTGTAAAGTTTATACCTATTTTATGTGCCTATCTCATCACACATGTTTTTTGTTATGCGGTCGTCAAAATATTAGGAAATGAAATATAAAAGTTTGAAAACAGCCCCACTATTTATTTTTATTTTTTATAAAAACCTTAATCATCATTTTCATTGGGCTTTGGGTTTTGGTCGTCCAAAAAGCAGTGTGATTCATTCTTCATTTCAATCCAAAATTCAAACCAAATACACCGACTTAAGACTTGAATAACTTTTAATGGCCGGACCTTTTGTTATTAAATAAAAAGAAAGGATGGTCCCCGCTCTCTCTCTCTCCATATATAAAGAACAACCTTTGACCAGTTGTTTCATTTTTGATTTTACAAGCTGAAAAATGCTTATTTTATCATATAATATTACCTATATATTATATATTATTCCACACGATACAAGGGAAGAAATAGAGATTTAATTGATTTCCTTTTGTCCTTTGTCTTGTGTCTCCTCCACAGCTGCACAGCTGCATAGAGCATTTTAATTTTAGAATCACAAAGTTGATACCAATAAAATTTCAAAGGTTATATGGAAATAATTGCCAACTCATTAAAATGTTTCCATTCTTCTCTTAATTTATCTGTATCTGTATCCGTGTCTATAGCCATGAAGCGGAAGAACTATCTATCTAAAATCTACAATACACAATACATGTAAACCCAGCAGACAGTAGAACTCATTCTTTTGTACCCAACAAAATAATAACAATGATAAAACTATAGGGAAACAAAAGCAGGAAAAAACAAGAACAAAGGAAAACGAGAAAGGGGGAGAAAATGAGGAGGAGAAAGTAACTAGCGAAATGATTTTGATTCCGCCTGGATCTTGTTTATAATAATGAGGCAAATACAAAATACAATACATACATCTGGAGTCTGGAGTGTGGAGTGCAAGTTTTTCTGTTATACAGTCTATAATATACACATGTACAGAGTACAGAGTATATTATAAAACAATATTATATAAAACTCTTTTGTCCTTTCATGTGCAACGTGCAATGTACAGTGAATATTTTATGTATTTGTATATGCACAGTATATTTTTGTCTTGTAACTAACGAACCATACGGAATACCGACTACCGACTACCAAGTACCGAAAACAGAATGGGTGAATGACATTTAGAGCTCTAGTAGTTTGTATTTAGTTAGTCGAGCTACACCGCTTTTGTATCTGCGTATTCTTTGTTGAGCCGAATGTAAAAGGACTGCACAACTAGAAAACTAGAAAACTAGAAAAATACAGAACAGAACAATACCGAGAAAAAATAAAGAGATGAAAGGCTAGACCAACTCCAACACTCCGTGTACAGTGTACACTGAACACTGTACATTTTAGATTGGGCATGGATCAGTGAAAAGAAAATAATTGAGAAAAAGTTGGAGCTGGAGTTGGAGGACTATACAATATTATATTGAAACTTGATATCCAACTCTATTTGTAATTTTAATACAGATTGCTGCAGAGTGGAGAGTCGATGGAACTGGTAATGGAAAACTACGCTCATTTTTCTACCATGTACAATGTACACTGTACATTGCATATTATACATGGCTAAAATCTAACAGACAGTAGAAGCAAGTGTAATTTAATAAAGAAATATAGATTACAACTCCTATTACCATTTCTCGTACATTGTACATTATACATTGTACAGTGTACACAAACTCACTGTTCAATGCTCAATTCTCACTGCTCAGTACTCTTGAAAAAATAAAGGAGGCGTAGGAAAATCAAAGAATATAAAAAGTACATGGATATCCTATATATCCAATATCCAGATTCCAGATCCAGAAAAAAAGAGAGATGGATGATAAAATAAGAAAGGAGAAAGGAGAACCGAGACATGAGAGAGGATTTGAAATTTGTATTCGTATTCGTATTCAAAATGTGAAGAAATAGAGATAATACAGGAAAAAAAGGGAAGAGAAAGTGGAATATCCGCGTAGGAAATACGAATAGTGATAGGTGACGGATGAAACTTATCTCTACTTATTATTAGCTGTGTATACTTTCTCTGTTCTCTCTTCTCTTTTACACATTCTCTACTTCTCTAGTTGTCTAGTTTCTAGTTGTCTAGTTCTCTAGAGCATGAACAGGATTTGATTGAATTTATTACATATACGAATTTGAATTGCAATTTTTCTCGGAATTTTCTACTCTTATACTTTCCCCCCTCCGTCTCCTTTTCATAAGGAGTCCCGCAAACGGAAGAATAGAAGAAAAAGGAAGAAAGAGGGAGTTCATTATAAGCAATCTAGGTTTTTATGTGCTTCAATGCCTCGGATGTATTAAAGAGGAGACATATTATTTACTCTGGGGGATTCCCTACTTTTTCCTCATCTCTCATCTCTCCACTATATCCGCTACATTCTCTATACTCTGTACTGTATAGTGTACATTGTACATTGTACATAGTGGAACAGCTCAAGCAGACAGAGAATAGTGAAAACATATCCATCTCTCTGTCAATGTATAACGAATGTACACATTTTTGGCTGGTTCTGGTTCTGGTTCTGGTTGGATGACTACAAAGTTGAGTAAAGAGTGTAGACTGTAGAATTTAGAGTACCTATAAAGCTTATCTATCATTTATAATACAAACTGCCTAAGATTTCCTTTTCGTTGATTCTCCATCTTCATTTCCATTCTCATTGGTCTCTCTGTGTAGCATATCCGTGTGTATGGTGTATAGTGTGTGGTGTATTATGTAGTATGAAAAGAAACTCTCAATTTTCACACACTCTCAAAAGTAGACAACTCGTCAAATTTGTTTTATCCATTGCCAAGACATGAAGATGAAGATAAAGAGAGAGGGAGAGAAAGGAAAAATTCTATTTCTATATTTCACTAAATCAACTCTTTGTCCCACTCGGTACATAATCCTTTGTGTAATATGTGATATGGAATATTCTCTTGATTCTCTTGGTTCTCTTGGTTCTCTCACATCCTATCCATTTCTTTCTCCTTTCATTCTTAATATTTTCTCTGTGAATCGGACTCGGAATCCCGGTATCCTTCTGGTGCTGGTGTGGATTCTGATTTCTCTGGAATACACGCCAGAATGGGCCTAAGAGCTCTTCACCACTCTTCTTTTTCCAGTACTGTGAATGTGAGTTGTACAATGTACACTGTAGATTCTAGATTCTAGATACTAGATATTGGATACACATGGGCTTTTTTACTTTGACTTTTAAAAAATCTCCAATCTCCAATTTCAAACCTCAAATCTGAATGATATCTTTTATATGAAAAATATTAAGAGAACCGCATATAGCCCTATTGCTGGGTAGAATCAAGAATCAAGAATCAAAATACAGATAACAGAGATCAGAGAAGAGACAGACGGGTAGAAATTGAGATATCTCACGTTGATATATTCCGAAATATTTCTAGCACACACACACATGTACAATGTACAACGTACAACCTAGAACGTACATCACACAGACAGGCAGATAGAAGGGATATTTCTCCATCATCGTCGTCATCACCATCATCACCATAATCTTTTCTCCCCTCCTCTCATTCATGTCAAAACCTTATTTCTTCTGGATCACATTTCCCTCCTGCAGATCAACTTCATTTGTCTTTAAATGGCAAAAGGGGTACAGAATATAATATAATAGAGAGGCATACAGAGAATTCTAGACTCTAGATGTATTCAGAGTACAAGTAGATAGTAGATAGTAGATTGGACTGGACGGGATTGGATTGGTTTGGTTTGGATTGTGTACAGATGAATCTTGGATGAGGACGAGGGGAGAAAATAGAGAAAATAGAGAACCGGGAGAAGAGAAAGAGTAAATACATATTTACAAATCCAAATCCAAATCCGAATATTAAGGATCCACGCCGCTTTCTCTATTTCCACTTTCTCCTCTCGTCCCTCCTCAACATACATGTATTATATATTATACATGTAGATTGTAGATGGTGTATTGTGGATGCAAAGCTTGTGTAAAGTTCCTACTAGGTACTACATACTAGGCATAGTGGAGGAAGTGAAGGGACGAGACATGCTACCAGTAATTGTTTCTTTCCCACAAAGTATCACATTATCATGATTTGTTAAGATCTCCTCCCCCGTCTTCCCTCTAAAATCTAGATTGTGCAATGTAGACTGTACATTGTACATTGCTCCAACATTTCATTCCAGAACCCAGGAAATATAATACGCTGTCTACACTGTACATTCTACATTCTACATTCTACATGTTTGAAATGAGCACGGGTAAATACGTAAATGCTCAATGCTCAATGCTCATGGACTGGGGCTCATTCACTTTTTTTAAAAACTGCTTCTTTATGCCGTTTCAACTTCCACCATAAACCGTAAACCATAAACTACAAAGTACAAAGTACAAACTATAAGGGAAAAAACAGAAACCGAAACCAAATTTTCTTCCGCCTACGCCCCACATTACACTGCATATTACACATTACACACATTACACATTACACACATTATATCTGCTCTAGGACATTTAAATATTTCATTTCCTACATTCAATTTCATTTTATTCCCTCATTTTTAAAAAATCCACAATCTACAGTATAAAGATGGAAAAGGGAGCAAAATTTCATTACATTTCTATAAGATATTCAACTAAGCTCCGAAATTCGCCATGCACCATTCAGAATTCAGCATTCAGTAGAAAAGTAAAAAGTTACGGTGAAAATTGTACATTGTACATATTTGTGCTGTTACACCTTACACTTTTATTATAAAGTTACACAAGCCAAAGGACCATAACATTAACTTGGTTCAAATTTCAAATTGTAAAAAGTTTCAACGTTTCAACATTTCAACTTAGCAGATAAATATATTGTATTTTTGTGGTTTTCACACTTTCTTTGTGCATGATTTAAAATTCAATTACAAAAACAAAAACAAAAATAACCATAAACAGCTTAATTTAATTATAGGTTTCGGAAGGTTACGGTTTTTACATGCTATAACAAGCATGTAAAAAATGAGACAAGAGTTTTGTTTGGTGTCAATTGTCAATATAAAATGTATATGCTAGGATCTAGGATGAAGAGTTTAGAGTTTAGAGCTCATAATTGATAACACAAAGGATACAAGTTCCACTACGTTTTGTCTAGCGTAAAATTAGTCTTGAGACTTGAGTCTTGAGTCTTGAGTGTTCAGTATTTTGTTAAGTATACCTTTGACTTTGACTTTGACATGATTCACCCATTCACGCATTCACTATAACATTGGAGATTGGAGGATAATGAGATTATAAAGGTGCTGATAAATAATAAAACTGGAGGAATACAGATAATCCAAACCACAGACAACGGATTCCAGATTCCAGATTCCAGTGAGCTGTGAGCTGTGAGACAAAAACAGACAACAAGAGCACTTTAAAAGGGAAAAGAATATGCATAAAAAGAAGAAGAAAAGTAGTAAAAACCAGAGCCGTTTTTATACTCCGTTCTCACTTCTCAGTATTCAGAAAGTCAAAGTGAGTAGTGAGTAGTGAGCGGAGGGAAATGGTTCAAAATGGGCTAGTATAAAATATAATAGTACAGATTGTGTATTGTGGATTTTGGATGTGTATCGTTGACATATGAAAGGAAAAACGGGAAATGATCTATAGATGTGCATTACAAAATAACAGACACATTTATTATGTACAATGTAGATGGATATAAAATGTACTGTCGTGGATTTCATGCGTGCTTACTCCGTTTCAACTATTTATTATTCCAGTATTCCAGTACTCGAGTATTCAAATGTGTCTTTTACAAAGGAAGAGAGCAGAAACTCTTTCCTTTTTATCATTTCCATGACTTAACAACCATAATTTAATATTGTGAGCATCTCCGTCTTGTCTCAGCTCAGCTCCGTCTCATTTTTCAATGCTATGAATTTCATATTCCGCAAATATGTACAAGTTGAATCTTTGAATGTTTGAACGTTTGAAGAATCTGTAGTCATCCGTAGTCAAAGCCTCGTGTATACGTATATTGCATATCTTGCTCTGTATACTAGAAGCAGTGGTAATAATAATAATAGCTCAAGCTCAAGACCTGTTTCCAAAGGAAAACAAGGAGTAAAATCGGAATTCAAATCCAAATCCGAATCTGTGCACGGCTAAACCTTAAAAAGATGCAAAAGAAAGGGAAAGCTGGGTATGAATATGAATTTGAAAATGTGGAGATTGCAAATTGCATAATGTAGAATGTAGAAAAGAGGAAGGAGAAAAGAAACCTTTTCTTTTTCCCGTTCTTCATTTCTCAATGCATGTACAATATACATTGTAGAAATGGAATCACAACGAGTCTACAAAAGACGGCACACGGCACTCTGAGATAAAGATATGGAAAAAACTCGTACATGTTCAATTTCTCTCTGTAATTTCATTTTCATGTCCGTGTTGTCTTGTGTGTGTTGTCCTGATATTGTACAAAAGAAATAAGCTCATCTTCTCACAAGTGCGTACTCAACTTTGAAACCTAAACCTTGAACACTTTTACAATTTGACAATTTGAATTTGAATCCAAATTTTTCTGCACACAGTTTTCCAGTCCTGTTCCCGTTGGAGCTTCCGTTCTGTATTCTGTACTCTATACTCTATGCTTTGTACTTGGCTTTGCTTTTCTGTCTCAGGTCGCAGGTCTCAAGTCTCAGCTTCATCTCATTTCAACCTCTTTACAAGATTCTTTTTCTCCTATTCTCTTCCTTGTTTGACGACTCTATTTTTACACCCAGGTTGAATAAATTCCAGATTCCAGATTCTAGATTCTAGATTCTGGATTCTGGATTCGTTCACACGTGATACAATATAAAATGTAGTGGATGAAACCTAGTCAAATACGTTTGATCATAAATATGTAGATCTCTTTGCCATATTATTTGTATTCGGAATGAATAGAGAATAACAGAGTTGACAATGGACAATAAAATGAATTTCATGTTCAGATCCTTTTAATATTCAGCGTCTGAGCTTTAAATTTTATTCTAAACATGACATAATATAATATAATACAATAGCGATATGTCATATCCGGTGAAAGTCTCTTTCTTGAATTTCTTGAATTTCTTGAATTTCCTGGTTTAATATTTCATATAAATGTGTTTTCCTTTCAGGTTGTGGCCACATCATGCCAGTGCGCATAATAATTTAGGCACACTTTTGAATGACACTTATGAAGCAGAGGAACATTTTCAAAAAGGTGAGTTCCCAGCTGTGTTTTGAGTTTTGAGTTATCATTTATCCTAGTAAAATGTAATAAATCTACAATAATCTACAATAGTTTCTGCTTCCGCAGTAAAAAGAAAAGAATATAATATATTTATAATGTTTTTTAATAGTATAATTTTCTTGTTTTATTCCTACAGCTCTCAAAATCAATCCGATCCACGCCCGAGCCTATTTCAACTTATCACTACTTCGCTAGTAAGTTTTTACTCTTTTTTCCTCCATGATACAGACGACGCATAAAAGTAGAGGACGGAAAGTTTGTTATTATTATCATAAATGGTGTTTTGTGTCACATACCTTAAGCTACAGCGCATAATTCATAATTCATAATTCGTAATTCAAAACTTTAAGAGGAGGAAATGGGAAATGGGAAATGATGACAAAAAATCAGTAACAGTAATGGATAATTTGGCAGTGTGTTAGGGTTTTTGTGCTCACTCAAAACTCCCGGTTTTTCATCTTGAAGACAGAAACGGATACAGAAAATTCCCAAACCGCAGTTCTTCTGCCTTCATTATGTATATTGTGTACAATTTAGAGTTTAGAGTTTAGAGTTTGGAGCGTATTTCAAATTTCAAAGGTTGGGGATTAAAATTCTCCAACTTGAGCCTAAAATTTACATGCACAAAATGACAACCGAGAGCAAAGGATGAAAGAGAAAATCTGGTGACATTTCTCCACATTAAGGGAGCGCATACTGCAATGTACATGGAGCATGGAGTATGGAGTCACGCACAGAGAAGAGCGAAGAGCGAAGAAAGAGAAATATTATGGGAAATGGAAGAGTCGAGTAATTTAGTGAATGGGGCGAGAGAAGAAAGAAGAGAGGCGAGAGGTAAGGTATCTAGTGTCTAGTGAGAAATAGTGAAAGAGGAACGAGAGGACGGGCATTTTGCCTCGCCTTTGAGTTTTGGATTGCTTTGGTTTTCTAGTATGATTTCTATCTATAAGAGCCGTGATTTATGAAAGGGAAACAATATTTTGACTTGGGATTGTGTAATGGGTGTTTCCTTTCAGCTCTGTTATGTTATGCTGTGTTTGTCTCCTTGTTCTTGTTTTTGTTCTGATTCTGGTTCTTCCATCCAGACTCAAGACTCAAGACTCAAGACTCTAGACTCGAGGCTCTAGATACTCGAGACACTTAATTCATTCATAAGATGTACAATGTACAATGTGCGTGTGTCTATGTATTATGTATGGTGCATAGTGGATGGGCTTATGCATAAAGATTTCCCGAGACATTGTAGACATGTAGACATGTAGATGGAATGAAGGAGTGAGAAGAGAATTTAATAGATTTCCAGCAAGTCAAAGGAGACAGAGAAATTGTTCCTCTAACTGTTACTGCTACTTCTAAGCTGAATTTGAATTTGAATTTAAAGTAAAAGAAGAAGGAGAAGACGAAGAAGGAAAAGAAGGAGAAAGAGAAATGAAATGAGTGTTAGAATCCAAATCCGAACCCGAATTCGAATTCGACTAGACAGAGAGAAATAAAAGGAGTCGAGGGGTTTCAACTCAAGTGACAAGCAGAGGGGAGAAATAGTAGTAGTAATTTACATTACAGGATTGATTCTGTAGGTTCCACGTTCTACAGTCTACATTCTATATGCTGGATTCTAGATTCTAGATTCTAGAGTCTAGATTGTGGTCATGTGTTGTCGGCTCACAACTCCAAACTCTAAACTCGAGGCTTGAGCTTGTACATCCAGAGGGAGGTTTAAAGAAGTGATGCTCTATAAACTATTTTGTGATTTTGATTGTGTGTCTCTATGTATGTTGTATGTGTGGCGTGGTGTGGTGTGGTATCTGTCTGAAGGAACGAGGAAGAGATTTTGAGCTGACTCCGATTCCGATTCCAGGCAGCTTTGATGCTGTTGTTGGAGTCAGAGCCAAGAGCAATGGAAAATGGAAACTCCCAAGGAGAGCAAGTACAGTAACATATCTAGAATCTAGAATCTAGAATCTAGAATCCAGATAACTGGGAGGAGAAAGGAGAGAAAAACAGGTAGCAAGAGAGAAAGAGCTGGAGAAAATGAGTCTGATTCACATTGAGTATTGAGTGTGAGTGTGAGGAGGGGAAAAGGGAAAGAGAATGAAAGTCGACAGTCGAGAGTAGAGAGTAGAGAGTAGAGAGGGAAGAGTGCGAAGACTTATATCAGTAGAGGGAGCATTGAGACTTGAGACTTGAGACAGGCACTGGTAAATAAGTTATAATGGTCGTTTCGGAAATTCCGAATGTTACCTGGAATCATTCCAAATCGGAACATGGATAGATCACGAAAAAAAGGAGGAAAAGCACATATACAATGTACACCGTACACCGTACAACTTACAACTTACAGCTTACACTGTATGTCTGTATGTCTGTAGATTCTAGATTTTGGATTGCAGATAGGTTTGGATTTCCGATTTCCGAGCAAGAAAGAAAAGGGAATTTTTCTCTTCCTCCTTCCCCCTTTTTCCTATTATAACAAACCATCATCAATGTGTAATGTATATATGTACAAGAGAGAGAGGGAGAGAGAGAAATACAAAAGCTATGGGAGTACGTGAAAAATCTCTGCATGTAGATAGTAGATAAGTATAAGGGAATTCGGAGAAAAAGTAGTTATATCCACTATACATTGAACGTTGAACGTTGAGAGTTGCACATAGTCTGACTTTGGCCGTTAAACTGGAGTTAAGCCGTCTATATCTTGTAGATTACATAAGACATTGTACATACTGGAAACTAGAGACTGGATACATTACACATAGGAATATCCGGAAGAAGAACTAAGAAATCCTACGACTTAGTAAGAATGATAGCTCATCAGCAAAAAAGCAGAGATGTAATCATCGGACCTGCTTTTCTGGATGCTCAATGCTCAACGCTCTATGTTCAGCTGATATCATGCAAGTACATAGTACATGCCATCATCATCTTTTTTCGTGTTTTCCTCCCTTTTTCTTTCCTCTTTTCTCGTTTCGCCTTCAGCCAGTTTCCAGTTTCCAGTTTCAAGCTCAATGTTCAATGTTCACGTTGAGGTTTTTTTACTATTTGACTATTATGACTATTATTATGATTCGGAACTTTGTATTATTGTAACTGTGAGTGTAAGTATGAGTGTAACTGTTCTGTATGGAGTTTGGAGTATGGGTATTACTTTATTTCCTACACATGAACAAACAGCTCCTAATATTATATTATTATGGTACATTATACATGATACTATATCAGATTAGATTAGATTACATTATCCATTATCCATATTCCGTAGTATGCACAGTGCACAGTGTACAATGTACAGTATGGAGTATGGAGTATGGAGTATTCAGAATTGAGAATTGAGCTCCTTTACTCTTTTTTATTTGCAATCCACAATCCACAACCACAAGTTTAACCATAACGATGTACCTTGTCAACTTCGATCTCAACTTGCCTTTGAAATCATGGAATGAATTTCTATAATAATATTTTTTGTGTGCAAAACTTGCTCCGTCTTGCACTTTACCAGATAATAATTCACTTTAACTATTTTCCTCTCCTTTATTTTCTCCTTTTCCTCCTATGGGCCTCCAGCCTCCAGCTTCCAACCTTGTGCCTTGAGCAAAGAGTTACTTTCCAACTGACTCTTCATTGCAAACTGCCATTCCCATTTCCATCCCCATTCCTACTAGTATTCTCTTGCCACATGACACAGAACCTTCTAACATCTCCTCTCCTCTTCTCCTCTGCTCTTTGTTCTCTTTGTGACTCGGATTAATATTATATCTGTATCATTTCCAACTCCAACTCCACCTCCACCTCATGTGGATCCAGGATTCCAGGATTTGTACTACTACATTCTACATTGTCAAACTAACAGGAATAATAATAATAGCAGTAGCAGTGGTAGTGGCTTATAAACTACTTGTTAGTTGATCTATTACTTTATTACGGCACTTTATAAGACAATCTATCTAAAATCAGAAGCATGTGTATCTTTGGATATCTATATCTATATTATATATCTTATATGCAATATGCAGCAAGGAAAATATAACCAAACATCTATAGATCCCAACTAGTCAAAATTAAACAGCAGGCGAAATGAGCATATATCATTTCCAAAAAAACTTAAATCAAATAATATTATTATGTGAAAAAATAATGTATTTTCAATGTCATTTGTTTTAAACTCACAAACTAAGTGCAAATTGTACATTGTACATTGTGTAAAAGTTCAAAGTTACAAAATGCCATGAGCCATGATTTTTAAAGGCATAAATTCCCGTGTCATTTTTAATTTCTGGAATTTGGAATTTTGACTAGGTAAAAGCTGAAGCAAGACCTAAAAAATACAAAAAATTGTATTAATCCAAGATCCAAGAGTCAACTTTGAACTCTGAACTTTGAACTTTGATCAACATAAGACATTAGATGAGCAGAAAAAAGGTTGTAAAAAATTAGGGTTGAAAAATTGAATTTGACAGTCGCTAAAAAGCAACAAGGCTCTACAGAATTTTCACTCTAGAATCTAGACTCTAGACTGCACAAGATTCAAGTGGAATTAGGGATAAGGCGTAAGATATATTTGATAAAAAGGATATTTTTACTCGTGTTGTTATTTTTTATCTTGAAGCTTGGATTTTAAGATTTGAGGTCCTGATTTGAGATTTGAGATTTGAACACGGACCTGAAAGAAAGAAAGAAAGAAAGAAAGAAGAGAGGAAAGGGGAAATAATTTATTATGATGGGTTTTCTAATAGAATTTTTATTAGAAAAATCTCTGAATCCACCTCCATTAAAATATAGAATGTACATTGTACAATGTACAATGTACACCAAATCATATACAATATACAGTACACAGACATACATATGTATACGAACATATGAGACTTTTATGATTATTGAAAGCGGCCCGTTATTCGTTATTCTCTATTCTGTTGTATATGTATTTCTTGCTTAAAATGTATTATATAAATAAGCTGTTCCTGGTGTTGTGTTGTGTTGTGTTTTGTGTACATATGTGTGTGTGTGTGTGTGTGTGCTCAGTATTCATGCAATACATTTATAATAAAAGAGAGATGGATCTATCTGCCATCAAGAGAAACCACAGAATCCAGATCCAAACTACAAAATACAAAATACAAACTACCATGTATATTATACATAGTTTGTATACTGTAGGTTGTAGATTGTAGACTGTAGATTGTACTTGTATACACACGTAATAGAAAAGAATATAGAATTTCACCGATTGAAATTCAAAGCACTTCCTGTCTCTGATTTATAGTGACTGTGCACATTTTTATTTCTTTTGTGTATGAAAAATTAAAGTTGAGACTCACTCTGCTTTCTCCGCTTTCTCCTCTCCTCTCCGTTTTCTACACAGTCTTCTGTTTCTGCTTCTGCTTCTCCCTTCTCCTCTTTTGTGGATTCAGGAAGGAGCATCTTCAAATTGGAGAGGAAAAAATATGTGTAGTAAAAATAGAAACTACTAGAAACTAGAAACCAAAATCTGCCATAAAATATATGTAACCTGTATATTTTATATTTTATATTCTATGTTCTATGTTCTATATTGTACATTGTACATTGTACACTGTACACAGAGAATCTATACACTACACAAAATACACACTCTGCTCTCTCTCTTCACTTCTCCTTTCTCTCCATACATACAAAATCCAAATGCACAAGATCTAACGTCTAACGTCTAAAGGCTAAGGGCATACGGTATAAAAAAGACGCTCTTTTTCTCTTCCCTTCTCTTTCAATTCATCGCGTATCGTGTGGTCTCTAGTCTCTAGTCTCTAGTGCGATTGTAAAATCTGGAGAGTTGTAGTCTGTAGACTGGAGAATATCCTGTGTATAAAAAAGAAGCCACGTCTCTGTGGAAAAAAAGGTAAAAGCTTAGGAAATATGGATACTCTACTCTGTTCTATATCTGTGCTCTGAAATTTCTCGAGTAGCATCCGGATTCCGGCATCATATGTATCAAGCACCAAATCAAACCAAACCAACTGGGAACGTGGATAAAAGGGATACACACAAGAGGTGAAAAGTGAAACCATATACTTTTCATATGCATACTATATCATGTACAATGTACACTGCGAAGCTGAATCTGAATCTAACTCAGACTCTGACTCTGGAATGTGGAATCCCTTCCTCCCTTCCTAAAACCCTAAAAAACCTAGAAAACCTAGAAAACGTGGTTGTATAGAGAAAAAACCTCAACTGGGCTTGGGCTGCCTTCCTGAGAGAAATCATAAGTATCTCGGAGAAACTATTATTATGTGCATATTTTTTACATTACCATCCGCAAACTTTTGGCTCTCTGCTCTGCTCTGTTCTGTTGTGGTTTCATTTCAATAAAAAAGATACAGGAAGATCAAAGGGAAGGAACAGAAGTAAAAAGGAATGGGAAAGGAACGGGGATGGAACTCGTCCTAATGGTCAATGGTCAAACGTCAAACGTCAAAAATCAAAAGTTCCATCCGGGACAGTCATAACCTTTAGATATGGCTTTTGACCTGTAAAATAATTTGTTAAATTCAAATCAATGTAAATTTCTGCAAAAGTCATCAGCTAGGATCTAGAATCTAGAATCTAGAATGATGAAAGTTAGATGATATAATTGTATACTACATACGTAAAAAAACACTGTCTTGTAATTTTGAAGTAATATCCTATACACTTTCCAAAGTTGACTTTCACCGGGCAACGTCTTATTTAATTACAGCAGTTATAAAGCCGTATGAACTGCATACTTATTTTTTATGTTGCCGCAGTGGTTGGGAAAAAACGGGCCATAACAAAAGTCTTATATTTTACATTTTTACATTTTACATAGTACTTTCTCTAATGTGCAGCTATTTTAATATTTTCTGGTAGCATTTGTACATTGTAGATTGTACATTGTACATAAATGTAGGTACTTTTGTAAGGCAAGGCTAGTGGAAAAGTGTTGGTGGTTGTTATTAACGTTGTTGGTTTTTTGTGGCATGTATTATTATTATTATTATTATGTATTAAGAAACGGAAAACACGTGTAGGAAACAACATGCTGCTTTTTTATCTGTGCAGTTGGTAGTTTGGTAGTTTGGGCTTGGACTTGGACTTGGACTTGGATTTTGACTTGGTAGTTATTAAGTTTAGCGCATTTAAATACCATACCATTTCAGGTTCATGTACAAGTAAATTCAGCTCATTCAAGTTTCAACTCCAACTTAACTCCACTCAGACAAAAGATAAGATAAGAAGGAGGAAAGAGGAAGGAAAAGCAAGATGCAGAAGGTTTGATACGCATTTGATCCTTGAGATGTTTCTTCCTTCATTTGTACAGTGCAGTTTGCAGTTTGTTCCTACACTCACTTGGCACTTGGATTTCTGCAACTTGTACCGTCTTTTTGATACCGTTTGATACCGAGAGAAAGTTGAGTTTAGTCCATTTTGCATTTTGCTCTAAATAGTCTGAACCCTTGAAATATTATCAAGTACACAGAAATACGCATAGCTAGATTCAAAATTCAAAGACAAATTGTTGTGGAAAGGATTAGGGAGGCAGTTGGACTTGAAAGTTGAAACTTGGATCAACTTTGAATTCCAAATCCAAATCCAACTATCAGCTAAAAAGTACATAAAAGACTCGTCTGTCTCAACTCATAAATCATAATTTATGACATCAATGGCATTTCTTTACTCTCTGTGCGACTTTGGAACTTTCGAGGGTAGTGATATTGGAGCTTTATGTGTATTTAGTATTTATATTAGATATTTAGCAAACTTTGATGTTTAGCTTCTATCTTTTTGCCAGTTTTTTTCGAGTTTTATGATTTTTCGAACCAAGCTTTTTTCCAACTCGGTGTGATATTTTTTATACTCTGATACTCGAGTCTCGAGATAATAGAGATTTTTACTTCAAAACTGTAACTGTTCAAGGTTCAAGACTTGTGTGGAATATTGATGATGATGTTTTTCATCAATTATAAATGATAACTTTTTGATTTGAACTGTGAACTATCTTTGGTGCGCATTGCTCATTTCTTGTACCGGGAAAAACGTGTACGTGGATCATTACACGTTATGACTACATTACATGCGACATTTTTTAACCAACGAGGTTAACAGGTTTTGTGGTAATTTAGAGATGCATAATTTTTCGCTGTTCCTTGTACAAGGTACAATGTACTGTGTGCAATATACAGAGGTAAGCAAGAATATACAGATACAGATACAGAAATGGGCGCAAGGTCCAAGGTCCATTTATGTATCGTACATTTGTACACTTGGGATTAGTGATGGAAGATGGAAGGAGATAGAACTGGAACCTCCAAACTCCAAACTGCCAATAAAATTTTATTCAAGTATAAAAAGTAAAAAGTATGCGCGATAAATTGTGTGGTGCGGTGTGCAGCTACAACTACTGACTACACGAGGAATTTAAGTCTGGGTTCTTCTGGTTTTTACGATTGCACAGAAATGTGAACCATATTAAAACACATGAAATGAACGCATAAACATGTATGAACACATGGTGCTGGGTGCTGGGTTCCTTGGAATTGTGAACATGGAACATTTGTGTGTTTGTCAGTGCGTTGAGCATTGAGCGTTGAGCATTGAGCATTGAGCAAGTGTGAGTAGGAATACGCACAAGGGAAAGTGCATTTTCTCTCAATTTTATTATATCTCATACCACATATCAAGAAACCGGGAGAGCTGCATGTGGTTGTAGATAGATGTGTGGAAAAAACTTGTAGTTGTGTCGAATGTCTAATCGTAAGCCCATCCCATCCCATACAAGCAAACTTCTGCCCACTAAACACGAGTAAAGAGTAGTGGAGACGAGAGACGAGAGAGAAACGGAGTGAGAGATAAAGTAATGAAACCTTTAATTCCTTAATAAAGTTAGTCGTTAAACAAAAAGATGTTGGCAAGTTAAGCTCTCTTGGTTTGGTCTGGATTGATTAATCACATGTATAAAACATTGTGAGTTGGAAGCTGGGAGCTGGGAGCTGGGAGTTGTGAGAAATGAGAAATCCATCTGACTCATGAAATCACGAAATCATGCACAAGACCACTACACTGTAGTTTTTCAAAACTTTCCCTACGAATTTTTCTAATGCAGCCATATTCAATACGCAGTTGGAGAGTCACATGACCAAAAGTTGTAAGCTATACAATTTGTATACAAAGTAGAAAGCCATGTCTTGTGGGTCAATGTGACCGAGTTGAAGGATGTGAATGTGGGAGTGTTGAAAGTATAAAGGCAGTAATGTAAGGAGTAGGAGCACAGGAAGAAGAAGAAGAGGGCATGTGTCCATCTTCCATCTTCCATTTTCATTTCTAAAAACTGGAACTGGAAATGATGCAGTATTCGGTAGGTATTCTATCAGCCTCACTCACAGGGAAAAGCAAGTCAAAGAATACATAATACAATACACAAAAGTAAAATACTCTGCTCTCGCCCACGTTTGTTTGCAGTGGGTAAAGTATGGGATAGAGAGTATGGAGTATAGAGTATAGAGCTTGTGCACTTTGCAGCTTGCAGTCATCTGTTCTCTCCGACTCTCTCTCTCTTTCCCTCGTCCGGATGACTGTGATGTATCGGTTGCATTTTCAATGGAACACAAAAAACATTCATAACGCCCGGCACTGGACACTGAACACTGGACATGGTCAAGTAGTTTCTCACCATCCATTATTTGATAACCACTTTCCAACTGCTTTCTCTCTCTCTCCATTCGCTTGCTCTCTTTATATTGTGTACATGCACAATCCAGGTATTTTTCTCAGCCCATACCATGAAAATAAGAGAACACCATATGATCATCGAGCCTAGAATCTAGAATCTAGAGTCTAGAGACTCGAGAGAGTTAAGGGGAAATCCCACATGCTAATATGATACGGTTCCTTTCAATTCCTATGTATAGCTTCAATTCGGAGGATAAGCGTTTCATCATTCATTCAACCCTTGACTTTATTATGTAAACAAGGCGGAACAATAGCCCATGCATCAAAATCCACTCCGTCACTTTCCCAACGCTCAATCCTCAATCCTCAATCCAAACAAAAATGCAAAACCCAAATACAGAATACCAAAACCCAAATATGAAACAGAAAATACAAAATACAAAATACAGGATCCAGAATGCGGATACACATGCTTGTGTATTTTGTATGTACGAAGTAGGATGGATGTTTATAGTGAATAGGTTGGTTACACTGTACAATCAACTCACAGCTTCATGCTGCCCTTCCATTCTCCATTCTCCATCCATTGTGAAAATGCCAACGCTTCTGGTCCTTTTTCCCTGGTCCTCCCTTTCGTCTCGTTGTTGTGTAATTTATGATTTATACTACACATTTGTTCCCTCAGTTTTCAGCTCAACTCAGTTCGGTTCAGTTCAGTTCAATTCAGAGCTAAGTTGAGATCAGCAACACATTGTCCTTTCACATGGTACATGTTTCATGTTTCATGTTTCACTTTCACTATGCGCTATGAGCTATGAGCTATGAGCTATGCATGTTGTACTGTTTTACATACAACATGCATAAATAGATTGCGGATTAAAGGGAAAGAAGTAGAAGCCTTCTGTAATTTTCAATCTGCAATACAATGCTCAAAATGCCCAACGCCCAACGTACAACGTACAGCATACAGAATATCTGTACAAAATGTACAATTTCAAATGTACAGATAATAAAACAAAGGATTTGAAATGGGAAACCAAAAATTGAGGCAGGAGAAAGAAAATCGGGGAAATAATCATTACTATTGAAATTTATTCATGCATTCCAATTTTCAATTGAGAATGGTCAACTGGACGATGGACGATGGGCGATGGGCCACCAGTGGTAGCACGTTCTACAAGGATGGATATGGCAGTAGACAAACAAGCATAAATTTGTGTGTGTATGATGTATGGTGTATGATACATTTTACATGGAGGGTTTCAGCCAACTGTTGAAAATCAAATCATTTATTTCCCACGACGTAGAATTTATATGCATGGTGGTACTTTTGTAAAGGAATTATTATCATACTTCATACTGTACACTGTACACTTTAATGAGCAGATTTTGACAGATATTTTGACTATTTTCTCATCTAGTCATGATTCATGTGTATAATATTTAATATTGTATTTTAAAGGCCATGATTTTTCCCGTTGTTTGCAGTTCTGGATTTTTGGTACCAAATGTCAAGTTTGTGTAGATTGTAGATTGTAGATTGTACATATCTGGAAAATATGATTTAGATTATTCAAATTGTTCTAATAAGCTAGGCTCAACATTTTGCACTCTAAACTCTACAGTCTACACTCTAAACTGGAGCTGTGCAAATATTTGACTAAACAGATATCAAATATGAACTCGATTCTTCAAAATACATATGAGAAAAGCCTACAAAAAATTATGTTACAAGTGCAAAAAATCTGTAGTACGATACATTGAGAATTGAAATGTTTTTAATAGATTTTAATTTAATAGATTTTGTACAGAACTAGAACAATCCAACTCATAAATTATTTTAATATCTTGTCAAATGTCTAATGTGGATTCTCTCGTTTTTTCTCTTATTCTTATTCTAGCCAACAAGGGAAAACAAAGATGGCAATTCGGTTGATGGAGCGCTCTTTGGAGTTGGAGCCGGAGAATGCGGATGCTCTAACAAATTTGGCAGCCATGCATGGTGACTTGGGACATGTTGAACGAGCCAAGGAGATTCATCTGAAAATTCTCGAGTTGGAACCAAATAATCCTGACCATTTGAACAATTATGCAGCTTTCCTTCAGAGAATTGGTATGGAACTTGGAATACATTAGACATTAGACACTAGACATTACTCTATGCACCACTGCATTATGCATTTATATAAAGAAAGTATAAAGACTGGATTTTGGATTTTAGATATAGATATAGATACGGCTGTAATTTTATCATGGCCTCATAACTGCAATAAAATCCATCCTTTTTAACATTTATTATGCTTATGGTTCTCATTATATTTATACTTATACAATTAAAATCATACATAGAACAGAAAATACAGAGAACAGAACTGGGAATGAAAATTATACATATGTTTTGACTTTTGAGTTTTGAGCATAATAATAACTACTCAAGCATTCCGTTCTGCCTGTAATATCCAGAATCCAGAGTTGATGCCTATATTTTTGTGTAGAGTGTAGAGTGTAGAGTGTAGAAGGACAAAGGACATAATAATAAAATAAAATGAGAATTAATATGAGTTTGGCTCCCTACGATTAGGATCCTATAGAACTTGTATCATCCTACATTTTTGGACCATAATCCATAATCCGTGCACCAACTTCCATCCTCCATGTCATCAGTTGTACTCAGTTGTAGTTTTTGTAATCATCTTCCGCAGAAACTAGAAACTAGATACCAGAAACAAAGCAGAACAAATAACAGGGAGAACGAATAGATAGAGAAAGAGAGAAAGAACCCCTACAACCTAGAACCTACACGTACAATATAAATAAAATACAGAAGACACAGGGCAGGGAGAAGAGGGCAGAATGGAGAATGGAGAATGGAGGGAAAGAGACGATACAATTTAAAATAATTTGCAAAGTTATGAGTTTCATACTCATGTTTGACGGTTCAACATAAATAGGAGATACACATTGGATTGTTTAGAGTTTAGAATTTAGAATTTAGAGTTGAGGCTAAAATATAAAATACCAATGTGAAGCCAGCATAGAGCATAGGCTCATTTTATGACTGTGAAGGAAAGAAAGAAGGAAAGAAAGGCAGTGAGAGGAAGTGGATGAAGAGATGTGGAGTGTAGAATATGATTATTATTATTATGCCGAGTATTCAGCTCCGTAACTAACAATACTAGAATCTAGAATCTAGACAGTATAATATGAATGAGGAAAATAGTGAGGAAAATTTAAAACATTCTTATCCAAATGCCCATACGCAAGAAATCTAGGAATCTAGAATCTAGGTTTACATGTGCGGAAAGCCATTACATTTGATTTACATGAAATACAGATATTATGTGGATTCGATAACAATGCGTATGAAATATGAAATCCTGTTGGCTCGAGTCTCGAGTCTCGAGTCTCGAGTACAAATCAGTTGGTGAAAGCTGGAAAGTGGAAAACTGATGATCGTCTTACTCTTTACAGTCTACTGTAGACTGTAGATTGTAGATTCTAGTTTTTATTCGTTCTGCGTTGTACTCACAAGTCAGTATTTATTTAGTTGTCACAATTCCTATATTTATAATCTTTCACCGATGACCGACTCGTTTACTGCATCTTTGACAAAAATCACAGTGAAAAATAAAATGATTTTCATCAATTCGGATTGACTAAAGTTGACTAACTGAAAAATTTGAATTAAAATATAAAATGATCAAACTGTAATTTAATTTGTCTTTTAATTCATTTATATTTTACAGGTGAATATTTTGAGGCATTGGGGATCTACGAAGAAGCTTTACTCAGGTATGTAAAAGTACAAACTTTGAACTATCAACTATCAACTATGACTAAAGTACCAATGACCAATGACAAGCGAAAATTGAAACCGAAATGGAAGCAAAAACGCAAGCAAGTCTCATGATAATTTCTCTTTACTCTTTCCCCTTTTTTGCTTTTGTGGAATTTTAGGGATGGAAATCACACTCTCGCTCTCGTGAACACAGCTCGTCTCATGAAGAAATTAAAATTCAACGAAAAAGCAGAGTCCTTGTATCAAAGGTAAACTGAACCAAATATCAAATATACATGTGGAATATGCATGCAGATGAGTTTCGTGTATGTATGTATGTATGTATTATGTATATGAATTTATAAAACAAGATGCATAAATTTAACATACATTTATATTTGCATGAATATGCATGCTGTTTATTTTTACGATCCCAATCTCCGTCTCCCTTTCTGTCTCTGTCATTCCCCGTTTTCCATTATGACATTACGCATAATATTTAATCTCTGCGGACTTTATGTGTGCAGTGTGCAGTATGGTAAATTGTAAATTGTTGTGTTTTGTGTGTACACATATTTCCATGAGAAATCTAGGGCGTAAGAGTTTAGAGTACACAATACCTACATAATACCTAAATTATGTACCATGTACTTTGCATAGTTTCTCAATTTTGAATTTTGAATTTAGAAATGTTGATGTGTTCAATGTTCCATGTTTTATATTCTGTATTCTATGGTCTAGGTTGCTGGAACGAAATCCTGATGACGCCAATGTGAAAGTAAATTTGGTGAGTACACGTTTTTTTCCCTTAGTTATTTACTGTTTACTGTCTACAGTCGTGTGTACACTGTACAGTGTACAGTGTACAGTGTGCAGAATGAATAGATAAATATGTACACTAAACAGAGACATGAATGTACAATGTACAATGTACTTAATGCATAATGCATAAAGAGAAAGTGTGGTAAGTGTAAAGTGTAAAGAGTAAAGCTTGAGTCTCGAGTCTTGAGTCTTGAGGACGTTTATCAGCTCTGATTTGAATCTTTTCATTCTCCTTTCCACATTCTCCAGTCTCAATTCTGCATCACTTGAAACAGCACATAATATGTAAAATATATGCATCTTGATGTTTACTCTTAGAACAGGACAGGGTAAAGCCAAAGCCAAAGCCAAAGACAAGCACAAGTGTAGGTAGTACATACATAAATACTAAATACCAAACTCCAAACTTCCAACACTAAACACACATTGCTGATAATCTAGAATCTAGTATCTCGTCAAAAATCCTTTCAAACTTTCTCTTCCTTTTAACTTGATCCTCTCATCTTCTCCTCATTTTTTCTCCAGTAGGCAAAATTTCCGCTCAGCCTCACTCTTCTCCGCTCTTCTCATTTCCTATAGACTTCCTACTTCCCCCCTCAACTAAACTCAACACAACTCAACACAACTCTCTCCCTCCATCTCTAATCTCTATAGAATCTATAGTCTATACATTATACACCGATCCATGTATTAATGTATTAGCATACTCAGTACTCAGGGTGGATGCTGGATTGGATTAAATTACACTATGTACATTGTACACTGTACATTGTACATACATGATTCACCGTCCTCAGATCAGAGATTCAGAGGAAGAAAAGTTCCACCGAAATTCCATCCATCTACCTTAAATTCACATCTCATTATTATGGGCAGAGTTTCCTGCTTTCCATCAACAATCTAGAATCTAGAATCCAGAATCTAGGATCTAAAACCCAGGCATTTCATTCTCCCATTCTCCCAAACTCCGAAACAAGATGTACCTATTCTCTCTGGCTTAATGATCAAGAATCAAGAACCTGAGGAAATGGAGCTTTTAATCCCTTTTTTCCAAATTTCCAAATTTTCATTGATGCGTCTAAAATTCAAAAGTAGCTAGTTTACCTATGCACTTTACGCTGTACACTGTGTACAACATATCCATGTGCTGCATCCTCCATCCTCCGTTCTCCGTCCGTCTCCTTCTGGAGCTCCCGCACAATTTACGACAAGAAAATCCATAAAACCTCACACGGCAATAAAGGCGCTATAGACACGAGCATTTTTGAATGCACCATTTACCCCTTGTGTATACATTATACATACATGTACGTACAACGTACAAGCATAATCTTTTTCAACAAAATTGTTTACTAGGCAATTTCTTTATAGGGATGAGATTTCTCTTTAACCAAGAACCAAGAACCAAGTAGGTATATTTTTATAGTTTTATGGATAATACTGACACGGCGGGGATTAAGTGTATGGTGTAAAGTGTGTAGTGTAGTTAAGAGTTACACCATACCATACAAGTACACAAGGTAGACACTAGACACTAGACATTAGACATTAGACACTGAGCAGCACCAAAAAATCCAGTACAAATCCGAGGATGTTTTCCTTTCAAAAGCTAGTTTCACGAATCTGTATTTTTATGGAGTAAATTGGAAAATGGATGATATTTGTAGGTGGCAACAGTCAGGTTTATTATGAGTGAAAGTAGTGCTAAAATTACATAACTTTCTCAGCAAGCCTCCAATCTCAAGCCTGTACTCTGTACGTTTCTCACATACTGTAGATTGTACACTGTAGACTTGTACTGTTGATTTTAGTGATATTATTATTTACTGCATAACGAACTGTACTACAATTTGTAATGTAATTGTTCCTTGTTATCTGTATTGTTTGGTTTGATTTGAAACAGGCTCAAATATACGTCCATCAGACAAAATACAACGAAGCGGAATCCCTTCTCCTCACTGTGATAAACCATGCAACCAATTCGAGTACTCAGAGGGAAGTGTTTCATCAACTGGCCACACTCTACAGTCAACACTTGAATAGAACGGACGATGCATTCAAGTGCGTCAAAAAGGCGGTGGAAACCTGTACCCGCTATGACGTCACCTGTGCCCCTCTACACGCTCTCAGTGGTGACCTGTACAAAGACAAAGAGGACTTGGACTCTGCCATTTCCGTAAGCATCACTTTTCCTCATTTATTTTCCATTTAAACCACAAAACACAACACCAAACATACAAAATCCTGCATCTAATTATGGTACAACTTTCAAAAATCCGCAAACTCCCAACTCTCAACTTTTGATTTTTGATTTTTGATACATGATGAAAACCACAAAACTTTACGTTTTTTCACTCAAGTTTGCTAAGTTTGCGTGTTATGTATAATGTGTAATGTCCAATGTGGACGGTGGAAGAATAAAGATAAACGATACTAATGAATCCTATTAAATAGTTGCTTCACCCTCTGTAATGTGTATTGTGTATCAAGAGATTTTCAAGGATAAATCGATACCGATATCCATATCGAATATCGATATAAGTATAAAATTGGTAGTTGATATTCCAAATTCCAAAACATGCATAGTTTCATCTAGCACCTATAGATTTTAGATTTTAGATTTTAGAATCTATGTGTAAAATGCATGTCGGCCTGCACATTGTACATTGTACATTGAGCATTGAGCATGCGTTTTATATGGACGAGGGAAGAGGAGTTGAAAGTTTTAGACACCTACTGATATTTTATTACACGGCTATATTGTTATAATAATGCAGTGCTAAGTATTAAGTATCCACTATCTAAAGTGCATTCACAAGAGGAACGAGTGGAGAAAGTAATGTAGAGGAAGAAAATGACGATGACGACGCTTGTCTCGAGTCTCTAGTCTTGAGTCTTGAGATAATGCTTCCTATAGCTTAGTTGCTTTCTCTATCCTATTTGCAATTTTGTGCACACTAAACTGAATACCGAATACCGAATAGACAAAATATGCATTTATACTCAGAATCTAAAATCCAAAATCCACAAGACACGTCCCCTCTTCTTCTTCTTCTTGTTTTCAAATGGGAGTGCGGTGTTGAGCTTCCAATCCATTTACGATCAAAGTTAATCCCATAAATCTCCGTTTTAAATTTATCCTGAAGCAAAAGACTGATTGTAAAAGAAACATAAAAATTGTCTATATGAGCTTAAAACCTACAGCCTACAACCTACAAACATGGATGCACACATAATGCACGCATAAAAACTCACATCTTGCTCTCTACTCTCTACGTTCCCCATTTCTCATGCAAGTTCTCCGCATCCGTATTTTGTATTTTGTATCATGGAAATGACGGGTTTTTGCACAATATTTCCCATCTACATTCTACATTATGTAAGATGTAAGAGACAAAAGTAGATATTTGATATTTATGATGCTCGGGGAAACTGGAGGCTGATATTTTGTTTTACTTTACGTGGATAATCATAATGATGCAAGGTTGGAATCAGAATCACAAATTGTCTGTGTCTGGGCTGGTATAATGTGTATTGTGCATGTATGTGTCGTGTGTTGAGCGTTGAGTGTCGAGTGTCGACAATACGTAGATGAGAAGATGATTGTGCAGTGTACACTGTGCGTTGTATGGTATATTTTGTTTCTTTTGTTATACGTGCTCTAGATTCTAGATTCTGGATTCTAGATTCTAGATTCTAGATTCTAGATTCTGGATTCTAGATTCTAGATTCTAGATTCTAGATTCTGTATTCTAGATTCTAGATTCTATATTGTACATTGTAGACAGTACATGCTGAATGTGTGTTTGAGATGGATTTGGATTTGGATTTGGATTCGGGAAGCATGAAACATGGAAAGATGAGATGCAAATTTCTTTTCCGCCTCACAAACCAAATCTTGATGTACAAAGAAGTTTTGGACGAGTTTTTAGCGGAAAATTCCAGTTTTTCCTTTACTTTCCCTCACGTTTACTTTTACTTTCCCCCTCCTATCTCCTTTTCTTTATGTTTTCTCAAGTGACTTTTCCTTCTTTCTCTTTCGCTCTATCTCTCTATCTCTCTGTCTTTTTTCTATTTCCTATTTTCTCCCTGTCTTGTTCACAGGAGAAGAAAAAAACAGCGAGAGCGAGGCGAATCAAGTGAGGATTTGCAAAATGTTTTTGCTCCATTTTCCATGCCATATGCACAGTGCACAGATAAACCATGGCAGGATATAAACCGTACAAAATATGTACTTGAAACGTGCATGGATAACGGATAGACATATGCACAGAGCATCTAGAATCTAGAATCTAGATGGTACAAGTAATGTTTAGACACCATACACCATGCACCATACATCGTAGCGAAACAAAAAAAACTCTTCAAGTTTTTGTATAGAAGAATCTTGTTGTATCTCTCGCTTTCTTTTCTCATGCTGTCATGTTTCAAGTACCGGTATTTTAGTATATTTAGAGTGTAGAGTGTAGAGTGTAGAATGTACAGTAAGGATTTTAGAAAAGGTACTACAGATAGATAGATAGTCTAGATTCTAGAGTCTAGTGTTCCGGTTGTACTTTTATTTGCCTATTGTAGATCCGTATACACATAGTAGCGTACAGTGTACAATATACAGTATACAGTTTAAGAGATACAAGAGCCATTTGAATGGTGAATTGTGCTGTGTGTGAAGAGTGAAGAGTGAAGAGCAAAGAGTGGAGAGTGACGAGTGAAGTGTCTGTGAGGAGAAGAAAGGAGGAGAAAGCTTAAAGAGCTCTGAGCAATAAAGTGGAACGGAGGGAAAATGTCATAATCAGCAAAGTATGCAGTTTAAAACTTGAGAATGGAGAATAGAGAGAGAAAAAATAGGTGTACAATGTACAATGTACAATGAACATGGGGATGAGTACACGCTACGTTCTACGATACAGGAAGATACGACACGACACCAAAAAAGAAGAAAGAGGAGAGAAGAAGAAGAGTAAGGCCCGTTTACTCTCAAACAGCTTTAGATACCATCAGAAATGCACATTGAGCACACTCACAACTCACACACACACACATACAGACACAATCATTCTCTCTCTCTTTCACATAACCGTGTGTCTGTATTATCTATGTATAATGTATAATGTATATATGCAATGTATACACTACACACTACACACGTCATTTATTTTAAAAGTTGTTTAGTTAGACAATATATTGAAGAAATCTCCTTTCTCCCTTCTTCATATCCTGAAACATGAAACATGAGACATGAGAAATGAGAAATGAGCAGTTACACGGAGAAAGGGAAAAGTAGAAGAATTATTTTGAATATTTCTACGAAACGTGTAAGCAGTAAGCAGTAACCACCGTGTAAAAAAATCTGCACTACTCGATTTTCTGCCTTTTGCATTATGCAGTATACAGTACATGTAGTGTAAAGTAGATAGTAGATAGTATATAGTATTCAAGTTACTGGCACTGAAACTGAAACTGGTGGATAGTGTTACTTTCTCTGCATTTCTCTTTCCCAGACACAACAAACGACGTTAATGTGCATAAAAATACCCGGTTGAGTAAATGTACATTGTACATTGTACACACATTTTGTATGCAGAAAGATGGTAAATGGTAAATGCTAGAATGTAGAATCTAGAATCTAGAATCTAGAATGGTAGATTGAAGAAACCAGAGGAGAGGCAGTAAAAGTCGTAGTCAAATGTTATGTGATGCAGTTTGCAGATTCCGTTGAAAATTTCCTCTTCACTAGACCAGCGACCAAACACCAAACACCAAAGAGGGAAAAGAATAAGAAGAAGAATAGAGAAAAGTCATAGTCCAACTGGACTTACCTCTGCTCCCACGCATGAATATATGCATGTAGTATCTAGTATCTAGTATCTGTCTAGTGTCTACTACACACAAGTAGAATACCTACACGCCAATGACTCTTCCTTTATAGTTTATAGTTGTAAGCTGTAAGAAATGTACACAAAAGAATAAAAGGGATTCCCGTTTTTCCGTGAATACTGAATACAGATATGTATAATATGCAATACACAAGGAATATGAATCTTCTCATGCAAGTTGTAAGGTCTAAGTAAACCTCATGCATACCTAAGTCAAAATTCTAAATGTACTAGAACTGAGACTCTACTCTATATTCTGTATTCAACATTGTATCTACTAAACGTTGAACGGATAAAGAACAGTGAACACTGAACACTGAACACTAAGCGGAGGATTCAGAATTCAGAAAAGGGAGCAGTCTAGAGTCTAGAATCTAGAGTCTGAAATCTACATGTAGAGTCGAGAGAGAAAAAGAAAATGGTCCGTATTTTACTCAGAATTTGAATGCATGAAAAGCTGTGAAAATACATATCGTCCCACGTCCGACGTCCTACCCTACCGATTTAGTATAGAGTACAGGTTACATTTGTGTCGTAGTCATACATACAGTCATATAGGTAGAAGGTATAGTAGTTTTACGGGACATGCAAATTTGATGGTTGGATACGTATCTTTGTGTGTAGTGTGTAGATTGTATGTCATTTCATACAAAGGGATGATCCTTCAAGAGCTAAAACCATATCTACTGGATTCTAGATTCTAGATTCAATATATAACAACAAAAGAGGAACATTTAGTAGAAAATTCTGGAAATTCTGGATCTCCTACTACCTACTACACAAGTATCTAGTATCTGTGTACAGCACCACTTCCTTCCTGACACTTGACAATCTTTCCACGTGTACACAGTGTACATTGTACATGTACAATATCTAGATAACAGTAACTCTAAACCTCCTCTACTTACTTTCTGCTTTCTTTACAAGAGTAGAAGGTGGAAGTTACATAGAAGTGCCGATGAGTACAGACACAAAAGGAAACTGCTGATGTCTACTGTCTGTTGTTCACTTGATTCATATTATATAGACGAGTAGGAGTGTAAGTGTATTATGTAAGTATTATGTACTGGGTCTCTTCAACTTTCAACTCCACTCCTTCTTTCCACTTGAATTGTTTCGATAGGCACTTGTTGTTGTTCTCATGTCAAAAATCAGAAAGTATTGTAGAAACCGCAACTTTTACCACGTACATGTAATATGTAACATGTAATAAGGAGTGCCCATTCACCCCATATTATTATAGCTCATAGTTCCTGTAATTGGACTGAAATCAACTGTTTACTGTTTTTACTATCGATAAATGTAGGATGGTCCATCCTACATTCATATTTTATACCATAAGGACCTACTATACTTGAAGGTTATTATTTATTATTAACTTTTAACTCAACAATGTGTGTGTTTGTCTCTTTGATTTGTATGTACAGAGCTACCAGCAAGCTGTAGACACATTGGTAATGGCCAAGAACTGCTGTATGCAGCAGAAATATTCAGTATCGTCCAGTATAGTTCATGTACATTTGAATCTAGGTGCCATATATCACGTAAAGGTAAGTGAAATTAAACAAATTTCTTGCTGATTTGAATCTTGAATATATTATTTCATCAGCCATATCAGTCGTCTAATATATTTTAAATCAATTATTTTTGTTTTTAAAATTATCTAGGGAATGTACAAGGAGGCGTGGATCCACTACAAAAAAGCATTAGTACAGGACCCAACCAACAAAGTTTTACTTCAAAATATGGAAAAACTTAAAAAGGCAGAGCTTCAACACAACAAAACCACCTCTTCGTGCCATCAGCAAGATAATTTAACTCGTATCTGTAAGTAGTAAGTAGTAATGGTTATAATATGTTATATTATTAATTATTATGTATTTTAGAAAATATCTGTATTAAAAATAAACTGAGTTACATATATGTATTTTAAGTTAAAAAAAATTGATGACCCTATATTGAACAAAGATTTATACAGTAGATTTTACAAAGTGTAATATTAATAATACACATTTGACATTGTGTATACTTGTAGAAGACAAGAATCACTTTTATACTTACTTTCCTCTCAATTATTGTTTTCGTACTCCATTTTATGTATATCTATTGTAATACATTTGATCGCACACAATGGATTGACAGAACCGTAAACATAATCTCAATATATTTTCTTGTCTATATAAATTCGTCATCTGTATTAAAAATTATCAGTGTATGATTATACTTTGGAAACTAAAAGAAATTTCAATATCTATGTAATTGACGCATAACAACTCTTCCACCGTTTGGAACTTTACCGTTTTTACAAATCTCAATGAAGAGTGTATAGAATATATTATAATATGATGTGTGGCATAAAGTGTAAAGCTACAAAGAAGAACAGGCAAATATTCAGAATTCGTAAAAATTATCAGATGATAAGTGATAAGGATATTTTTATGATACATAAATACGTATTTATATGGTATTATATTATTATGGTAAGTATTAGACATAAGACCACATTATGATTAAGCTAGTCTATAATAATATATTGAGTATTTTTGATAATTTACATCGACTTAACTATTTAGATCAAAAATACATCATAGGAATAAAACGACGAACCATTAAGTAATAATATATTATATTAAGTATTGTAAATTGTATGCTACCTATTGTAAACTAAAAAGTCATAATAGAGTTAGCACTTGGTATAATATTATTATTAACGGGCAGTGTACCTTTTGACTCTGATTCTAAATACATTAGAAATTTGTATTATCTTTGGAGCCCAAACGGCTGAATGGATTTTCATGATCTATATACCAAAAAATAGGAAATCGCTCCATGCGTATGCTAATCATCATTAAAATCCTCGACTTTGTCT
>JAQGBH010000668.1:0-45042 GCA_034698265.1 Sminthurinus aureus
TAGTGCATATATGCTTGAGTATATCCTCACGCTAGTGCATATATGCTTGAGTATATCCTCACGCTAGTACATATATGTGTGGATATATAATGCATACATTGTATAGGTATATATCCTATAGCTCGCGCATGCGCAGACGTAGTGAGGACAGACAGACGGACAGACAGACGGACGGATCTGACCAGCGTAGTAGGGTAGCTAGCTTCGCTGCACTACCCTAAAAAGCAGGGAAAAACCGAGTACTGGGCTTTGGGATTGCCGATTGCCGATATTCAATCCTTTTCTTCTCTCAGTCCAAAACCAAACCTAAACTGAACGGAACTGAAAATTCTCGTGGGAAAACTAGACTCTAGACTCTATACTCTAGACACTAAAGACTAAACAGAGATACAAGACAAGTCACGCTTGCACAAGATGACTTTCTCCCACTTTCTCCAACTTCTTTCACCCATTTCCTCTTCCGTTTGACGATTACTTGGAACTTCAAAACTGAGCAATTTCTATCACTCGGCTCCTCTCTAAAAACATCGGAGTATGGAGTTTGGAGAATGGAGAATGGGGAATGAGGAACGAAAAAGGGAACAAACATGATGTCTAATGTATGGTGTATAATACATGATGTATGAGCTCACGCTGTGACCAATTTTCATGTACCATGTCATCTTCCTCAAATACCTTTCTCCGCTGTCAAGTCACCGCTAAAACTTGTCTGCCTTAAAACTCTAAACTGACGCATCTCGAATGATCATTCCTCATTCCACACTCCTCATCCACTGTTTACTATTTAATGTTTACTCTGTGGTGAATATGGAAAATGGAAAAGTGGAAAATTTCATGTGCTATACACCGATAGCCAATAGTATTGTAGCTTTGGTGAACGTTGAAATACAAACCTACAAACTACAAACAGGGTACACCGCAGAAAAAAGCTGAAACCTAAAACCAAAAACCGGAAATCGGAAGCCGGTTTTGTTTGCTTGTTAAATATAAGACATTTCAAGGACAATAGATATACCGCTGTCATATATCATGTCCTACGTCCATGTCTATGTGTTTTGTTTTGTATTTGGTTGTTTGTGTGGTTGTGCAACCTTTGTTTTCTCCCGCAAGAAAACAAATAATGAGCTTTTTTGTTGTTGCTTACCGACTCGGGTTTTGGGGTTTTGTAACTTTAGAACCCCGAACTACAGGGAGAACACGCTGGCTGCAGATTATAGGAAACGTGCACATAGACTTAAATCAAAAATCACTAATTTGTGACCATATTGTATCGCCTTGAAGCTTGAAGGTATAAGAGCTGAAGGCTAAGGAAGCGAAGCTAATATAAAAATTTAGCTTCATGTCTGTTTAAAAATTGATAAAAAATGCTGTCTGGAAGTTCTTACTTATTCCTAAAGCATGTCCACTGTGGTTTAAAATGTGTCCGCTAGGGAACACCATTAAATGGTTTAAAATTTTCCCGCTAAATAGCGCTTCTAAATAGTTCAAATTTACTCCCTAGACAGCACCACTAACTACCTAAGACATTTTGCGCGAGTGGGCGCCATCAAAGCACCAAAAATTGTCCACAAGATGGCGGCACTACATATTTCAAAATTTGTCCACAAGATGGCGGCACTACATATTTCAAAATTTGTCCACAAGATGGCAGCACTACATATTTCAAAATTTGTCCACAAGATGGCGGCACTACATATTTCAAAATTTGTCCACAGGATGGCGGCACTGTATATTTCAAATTTTTTCCACAAGATGGCGGCACTAATATTTCAAAAAATTTCCACAAAATGGCGGCACTACATATTTCAAAATTTTTCCACCAGATGGCCAGGTTAGTAATTGACGTGGTGGTTCATCAATTTTGCTAGATCAGACACGAGAAAAACAATGCGGAGCTTCGCCTCCTAAGAAACAAAGTATATATTGATATACAATATAGGCATGCACTTTCTCGTCTGTAAAGCGTACTTGATCTCTAGAAAGTAGAAAGTATGGTTTGGTATATACAGTGTGTAATGTATAATGCAGAGAGAATAATAATACTGAAATTTGATAGAGTAGAAAGAGGAAATGAGCACTGAATAAATAATTGATCAGTATGGGAAACGGAGGACGGAGGATGGAGAACTATCAAAGGGCACGGCACGGCAAGACAGGACAAGCTAATGTAATGTGGAATAATGTAATGGTGTGTTATATTATGTTGTGTAATGTAAATGAACGTCAGTCTCCTGTAATTTAAAACACTGTGTGGGACCACACCGTGAGAGACTGGAATAAAGGAATGAAGAAATAATGTATCCACAATCTACAATGAATAATGAAGCAACATCCTCTAACTTTCCACTTTATCCTCTTTGCCTAATTTTCTTCCTGTTTTTTGCAAGTCTGAGCATTGAGCATTGAGCATAACAAACGTTGAGCGTGGAAAACTTAACATAACCTCACATAAAATAGAACGGGCATGAATTTTGTATATTTTAATACTCTTGTTTGCGGTAAGTAACAATTTACCAAGTCCACAAGTCACACTGCTTACGGTTCTGTTCCAAGTTCACATGTTTCTTCCTTTGCCTCTCTCTTGTAAAAATGGTAAAAATTTCAGTTTATATTCGTGTCGTAAATTGTCTTTAAAACTGATCTTGATCGCAAATAAATATTTAGTGTGCAAATTGTAATCAACATCTGAATTCAATGGTACAAGCAATACAAGTGAATGGAATGGTGATCACAACATACCAATAGAATCCAAAATCAATTTTGGCGCAATTTTTCTCGGTTCTCAATTCTCGCCTCTTGTTGTCATCCCCAAAAGTCAAGAGTCAAGAGTCAAAAGTGCGAAGGACAGAGGTATAGAATATGGAAAGAGGAAAAAAGCTGAATCAATCGATACACTCAAAAGGCACAAGTGTTTTTTTATGAGCAATATGACGGTTTTGCATTCTGCATTGTGCATCCAATATCGAAAATCCAACAGCATTTCCATTTCCCTTCATTCACTCCAATTTTTCCGCATTACATTCTCAGCTGTCGCGCTCAACGCCATACATTGACAATTGACAACTCAATTTTCACTGCATATTTTGCTGTCCTAGATTTCCATACGAGGAAAATCCGGATTCCGCGTCTATCAGGAAAGTTGTTCAATGTGAAAAAGCCAGTGCAAAAAATTCGAAATATCGACAAACGACGGTGACATATTTTAAACCAGAAAATGTATTCAAAATTGGGATGGTAGATGAAAATTCTATGCAAATTCTTTTCCTTTTCTCGTCTCACTTCGTCTCGCCTTTTGTCTTGCACTTTTTTCTGGATTCTAGAACACAGAATTTTGCATTTTTATGCACTGGGAAAGTTTAGCAAAGAATTCCACTCGAGATGAAGGTTGAAGGTGAAAGTAGTGCAGCATGAAGTATTGTGCTATGCACGTGGAATGTATCGCAGAATGTATGGGTCGAGTTCAAATTGGAGTTGTGCGGATTGAAAAAGAAGAAAGGAAATGCGGGCGTTGGGTAAAGTTGCTAAAATAAGGAAATTATTTCAGGAGAGCAGAGCGGAAGTAGGCAAATGACAGCCAAAGTACCTACAGCCTATACAACCAACAACTTACACTCACACATTCACCATGAACCATGAACCATCCACGTGTATACTGTATACTGTATAGTGTACAGTGTACAGTGTATAGTGTACATTTTATACTCGTTGGTGCTCACATGCAAGTATATCAGTATTTTGTGGAGAAAGTTGTTCCAGATGATTGGTATTTTCATTGGTATTTGAAGCTGGAGCTGGAACTGGAACTTGTGTATATCAAAACTATACATTATGCATTAGACATTCGAGAGTAGATTGTAGGAGCGAGCGAGCGGGCTACGGTGAAATGTGGAAAATAAAATAGTAAAATAGTAGAAACTGCTCCAAGTTATGAAAGGAAGGAAAGGGAGGCTAAGGCTAAGACTCCTGCTTCTGCTTCTGCTCGTACTACTGCTCAAGTAGATGAAAATGAAATGGAAATTGAATGGGAAATTGAAAACTAATCAAAATAAAAGCGACTTCCACCTTACCTTTCTCCCGCTTTCTCTTTTGCTCTTTCTCCCTCTAGCTTTCACTTTCACTTTCAGCCTCACGAATGTACCATAATGTACATATACATATGCACATTCAGTTCCAGTTCTAGCTCGTCCAGTTAGTCATCTAGGGAAAATAATGCGGAGAAAGTCGGCAAGGAAGTGAGTAAGTAAAAGAGGAAGAAAGTCACCGAGCTAGTCAAGTAGTCAAGTAGTCAAATAGTCAAGCCAGTCAGTCATGGGATGTTCTATTAGAAAAATCAATGAGGAAATTTCCTCTGCGCTCTCCGTACATGCACTACACAATACACAGTACACAAACACCCAGAGACAAGTACATATCTATTTTTGAGCCACACTGTAAACAGTAAACAGTAAACTGGAAAAGAATAAACTACACTCTACACTCTACACACTACATACCACACATGAGATTAATGTACATTCTAATTTCAGCTCAAATTGGAAGCCGAATTGGAATTCTAATTCCGAATCGGATTTGGATTTGAGTTTGGATTCAAGCTCCAGGTATAAATTATACATACGTGAGACAAACAAAGCTTATCAATACTCAATACGCCGTAATCAGTAATCAGTCCCAACATCTTTCAACCCCTAACCAAAAACATCCAACATCCAACATCAACAAAATAACCAAACGCCTAATTCTTCAGGACAAGATAAGCTGTTCCCTGTACACTGTACAATGTACAATGTTCACGTTCTCTGCTCAACGTGAACCATTTCCATTTCCACTCCCAGTTCAAAGTCCAATTCAAATTCAAATTCAAATCCACGTACAAAATCCATTCATTTTCCTTTAATTGGATTTTAAATTTCAATTTGGCCACTTATAATTCTCTGCACGGCCGTTTGGTTTGTTTGGAAACGGAGGTTTCGGGCTTTAGCCTTGACGATAATGAACATTGAGTGATGAGTGATGAAAGAGGATGATGTTGATGATTTTGATGAACCAAGCACAAGCTCCAACCTCAAAGCTCAAAACTCAAAACTTCTGTACTACCGGCTGTTGATTGTTGATGTTAATATTGATGTTTTCCCAATTGATTCCATTTTGTGGAGGAAATTAATTTCATTAGTAATAGTAATAATAATAATTATTATTATTATGATTGATTAGCTCGCGGATTATGATGAACATAATTTAATATGTAAAATTTATTTATTTATTTTCTTCAAGGTTCATATATGACTAAAGATTGAGGGAGCAGACAGCAGACATACATTGGCACTGACACGGAGACCGAGAGCAAAAGAAAACAACAGAGGATAAAATGAGGATCGAGAATTTTATAAAAGTGAAAAAATAGAGCAAATTAGTTGGAATTAAGACTTGAACCTGTTGTGAGTGTGAACATAAATTGTTACTAGTAAAATTGGAATCCCCCTCAAAATGGCGGATCCAAATCCTGAGAATGAAAATGAGAAAATGGAACACGATCCGGGTGAAATTCATGAGGAAGAAATAGATTTTTTTGAGACGGAGGATCCTGATGATTTTATGGAGCCGTCTCAATTTTACTCCCGAGAATTTTCCGAGAATCCTAAAAGTGAGCTTGGGAGTGAAATTAGGAGTGGATCAAAAATGATTAGTATGATGTCCATGGATCTACCGGACATAGCAACAAGAAAAATACGAGGAGGAATAGCGGGGGAAGAAGAAGAACTGGAGGAGCTAGACCATGTAGAAAAGGCAGAGGCGGGAGAGCATGTTCACGAGCACTTGGCTACGCTGGATGTTGAATTTTTAAAGCGGGTGTTACTAAGCACGGACGTCTCTCCACCCAAAAATAGGAGGACATTAAGTTGCGAACAGTCATCCAGTCACCTGTGGGCCAATTCTCCCAGTCGAAGTCAGATCCGCTTGAGTCCCAAGAAAAGGACATCTGCACCACAATTTGGCAGAACAAACACCCTTAAAAATACCGTCATCCTTCGCAGTCGACGTTCATGGTAGGTTCAATGCTCAATTCCATTCCATTCATTTCGTGTAAAACGGGAGTAAAAGGAGAAAAAAGAGAGAAAAAAAGGGTTTTTTATGTACATCTATTTAATGTAAAACTGTGCAATGTATTGTAGATATTATATTGCTCAAGAAACTTTCTCTTTTCTTTTCTTTTCCTTGTCCATTTCCATTACACGTTTTAAAGCTCATTTCTTTTTACACCTGCAATAAAAACATTTGCTCTTTCATTCGTAGTCCCATTCTTATGGTTTTTTTTTTTTTATTTACAGGCCCGTGGCTCCACCGAGAATCCGAAGGTCAGTATCAAATGTTTAACTTTCTCTTTCAAATCCTAGCTGTTTGTTTGTCTATCCTCTTGTGTCTTGTGTCTTGTGCTTTTCTTCCTCACTATTTTCGTCTTTTGCATTGTGCCACCTGCGGCCTACGACCGCAGGCAGCAGGCAGCCGGTGGACAAGGGAACACTCCAGGAAAAGTGTGAATAGTTTCACCTTTTGTTTCACTTTGGGTGGTCATGCAGCCACATCCATCCATAATCCATAGTTCATAGTGGGCAGACAGCTGGTTGTGCTTTTTACTGTACCCAACTTTCACTCCACTTTCATCACCCCATAAAGAATAAAAAATTCATATAGGTGAACGCTAAACATGGGCAATTTACTACTACTTTTACCTTTTACCTTTTATATTTTATATTTTATGCTTTATGCTTTCCGTCATTTTATACTGGAAAAACAGAAAACAGTCTTTTAATTTTCAATGTCATTCAGATTGCTCCTCACAAAAAAGTAACACCTTTTGTCCACAACCGTCATAAACCATAACAACATCTGTGGGTGTGCTAGGTGCTAGGCTGCTGGGTTTTATGTGCAACGTTTTTAATAAAAGAGGAAATTGGCGGTATTTATCATTTTTGATTACATTTGAAATTTAAATGGACATGTGAATTGCCTTTAACTATTCAAAGGATTATTTCCACAGATGATAAGCATAAAAATGTCTTTAATTAATTTAAACTAGAGTGCATATTTTCTGGGCCTGGTAGAATCAGGTAATTAAAAAGGACTAGTGGGTGCAATGTGATAGACAGTAGATTGTAGACTGCATAATTATTCAGTGAATATTCAAAAAGTTATCCTACCTTCTTTCATTTTGAGCAGTACAATGTTCAGTGTACACTGTACATTGTACAGTGTACACGTAAAAGATAAGAAATAATGACCAAGTGAGTTTTTAATGAATAAAATAATTTTCCAAAGTAAACTGGGTAAAATTAAAATGTGTGAGTTGCGTATGATAAAAATACAGATATTAGGTCAAAAGTGGGAATTATCTTAATCATCTTAATCATCTTGATTGCGTCCCTACTCCCTATTCCAACAAAAACGTAGAAGGATTAGTTGGGAAAAAATGAAGCAAGAGTGAGTAAAATCAGATGCAGAAGGGGCAAATATCTTCATCCTGATATGCAGATATGTACATCGTTATCTTGTCTCAATTCTTGAGTCTTGAGTTTTGAGTCTTGAGTCTTGAGTCTTGATGTTATAATTGGCTTGAGAATTGATCAAGAATCAAGATGACTCGCTCCTGCTCCTTCTTATGCACACTGAACGATGAAGAGTGAAACGGGTGAAGAAATGAAGAACTGCTGTACGATATATTCAGAAATTTGAAGCAATCAAGAATGCAGAATATAGAATCAGGAAATGTAGACGGGAGAATTTTCCAACTGACTAAAAACTAAAGACTCAAGACTCGTCGCTAGTTGTTCATCCTTCGTCGTTCGTCGACACACGGGGAATATTGATGAATCAGGAGAGGAGAAACATGAAAATGAAATGGAAGAGCGAGACATGAAGACTAAATGCCTAAGCTCTTCTTCCTCTTCTTCTTCTGTCCTTCTCATCAAAACTTAGTAAATTAAAAGTTTCTCATCCAATCTTGTCGTTTTCTCCGACTCCGTCTCCGTCTTTTCTTCTTCTTCTTTGTCTTTTGTCTCTACTCTTTAGTCTTTACTCTTTACTCCATGCACTATATTCTGGCAGATATTTGATACAGATATCCGACAAAATACAGAGTCACAAGACAGAGTTTGGCTTGCTTTCTCCAACCATCCCAAATTTCAATTTCTGGATTTCTGGGTTTCTGGTCTTCTCATTCTGCTTCATGTCTTCTCCGGTGTCAAGGGACGGTTGGCGGTGGAAGATGTACAATTTACGATCTATGATCAAGTCAATCTTGTACAATTTTCACAATCTGTTTCTCCTCCCTTTGCAAAAGACAAAAGATGACATATTAAAAGTCAATGTCGTTGACGTATCAAAATGTAAAATTTATGCAATACATATTCCGCTTTTGTTTTGGCCAACAAAAGCTGTATAGAATAATCTACAATTTAGAATCTAGAATCTAGAATCTACAAAAGAACAACAGGAACCATTGAAAGTTTTATAAAATTATGATAAAATTATCAATCATAGAGATTTTACTCATTTAAAAGTTTTAACCTATTAATTTCAGTAAATTCATTTTAAAGAGACTAGAGAACGGATGTGATTCTTGATTCATCATCTGTGCCTCTTAAAAAGTGCTTATCTTCCTATTTTCGCATGAATTACCGTATAAATCTTCATCTCTTCATTTCCTCTCCGCACATCCCTATTCTGCTTTGATGGAGAGTCATAGTCATTCATTATTTAAAACTGTGAAATGTAGTATGTAGTATGTAGTATGTAGTATGTAGAATGTAGAATGTAGACATAAACATGTGCTTAAATTTTGAATTTAAGTAGAAGGATAACGAAAACGAGGACGAGAACGGAAACGGAGAAGGGAAATAAAAATACCCGCACGTAGTTCATTTTAAAGAAATTGGTTTTAAAATGGAGAAGAGGAAAATTACTCTGGATTCTCCATGCTCAATGCTCTATGCTCAGTGCTCCATGCTCCAGGATGAGGTTTTTAGAGCTGGGTGCGTAGATTTTAGAGCGTAGAACGTAGAAAGAGGATGACAAGAATTTAGAATACAGAAAGACAATGACAATGACAATGACAATGACAATGGATGAGGAAACGGAGGAAACGGAGCGTCAACATAAGTGGAAGAAAACGCATGTATCGTTCGCGGTTAGCTCAAGTCACAAGTGCTTGTTGACATTTCTCTTCTTCCTCCTCAGCTCACTCATCTACTTTTCCTCTTCTTTTCCGGTTCTTTCTTTCCCAGTTTATATGGTTTGGTTTGCGTTGCCTTTCCTTTTTAATCTAGTGTGGTCTAGAGTCTAGAATCTAGAGTCTAGAGTCTAGTGTCTAGTTTCTAGTTTCTAGCTCGGGTTTGCTCCTTCTTTCCTTTTTCCTTCTTTGCTGTCTAGGCAAAATTTAGAATTAGGAATTAGGAATTCACTAGTTTAACACTTAGGATGATGAACAGGAAAAGGAAACGAAAAAGAAAAGTCGAGAGACTCGAGGTTTTTACTTCAAGTGGTAAGGAGAAGGAAAAATGCTGCGTACGGACACCAAACCAAACTGAACTGAACTGAACTTGGCCGGGCGAAGCTAACAGTAGAACTCGGCTCACTCATAAAGTAATCAATAACTCGTGCATGCTTTTCCTCCACTCTTTTACTCTTTTTCTTTTCGTTTCCACGTTTGTACTGTATCGCTCATCTTCCACTCGTTTATCCGTTTTATATAAACTAGGTGAATTTATCAACTCACCTCAACTCACCTCATTTATACTCTAATTCTAGATTCTAGATTCTAGATTTATGTGCATTTGTAATTCTCAACACTGAACATTCTCTTATTAAATATTGTAGAATAAATCTGAAAACTCTCGAGTCTAGAATCTAGAATCTCGAGTCTAAATCCAAACCAAAACCAAAATCGGCATGGATTTCAGTATCACACACATGAGAGGGAAAGGGCAATGCCAATGCACATGTCAGTTGAAATATCACTTAGCAATCTAAATCCATTTCTGCCCCAATGACTCTAGATTCTAGACTCTAGACTCCAGATTCTAGATTCTAGATTCTAGAGTACACATTTGAATGTCATTGAAAGGAATGAGCACTAAAACCTGAGTCGTGAGCCATGAACCTGAGTGATGGAGGGATGGAGAAGGCCAGTTCAATGAACGGATTGGCAGATTCACATTAAACTCAATATTTAATAGTCAATCACTCTTCACTCTTGACTCTTGACTGTTCACATTACAGCACCAGGCCAGCACAGGACCAACACTCCAGTCCATTTCCAGAGAAAATCCGAGTCAGAATCAAAACTTTGTAATTACGAACCATAACATGAGGACCATAAGCATCAAACTCAACGTTTACTTTCTCCCAAACTCGAAACTTATGCACTTTCACCTTCTTTTAATTTCCTGGTAGCTGGTAGCTAGTAAATGTCGACTGTAGACTGTCGACTGTCGATAGACAAGCAAAGTCTTTACGCATTTCTATGTTCTAGGAAAACCGTAGCCATGAGTCAAATTCCTGCAAGTCCTAGAGAATAGATACTAGAGAAATCCAACGGAGCGTAAAAAAACTCGTACGGTTATTACACCAATTTTCACTGTCAAAAACGACAGTTTCCTTTTCACCTCTTTTTTGTTACTTTCATGTTCTTGACAAAAAGTATTTAAGGCATAGAAAATCATGTGAAACTTGACGCAATATCTGAATTCTTCATATATAAAAATTAAAAATGGAAATGTCGACGGAGCAACAAAAAAGTTTTTAAAATTTTCCTTTCAAACTATTTTAAATATTTTTCATTAAAACAACCATAGAAAGTAGTTGCATTGAATACCTATATCTTCTGCTTGTATTTTTTAAAATATTCCCATGTTTACATTCCGCATTGAATATTGAATCGGTTTCTGAAATTGGATTGAATTTGGTTCCTGGTGTTTTATTCTTCTAGTTGAAACTGGTTTTAGTTTAAAGGGAAAAAAGCGGATCAAACTAGAAAGTGTTCAAGGATGTCTAATGTCTAGTGTCTATCATGTGTCAAATTACCATGTTTTCCCACAATTAATTGGAACATCATGTGTCATATTATGTCGTAATTTATAATAGATCATGAGCCATCACATATTTTTAAGCATTTTACAAAGTTCTACAAACTACAAACTACAAAGTACAAACTATAAATATAATCTGTATTATGGATTGTGAAATATGGATTTAGGATCCTGAATAAAAAAACAAAGGGAGAAAAATTGAATTCAAGTGACAAATTTCCATCAACTGATCAGTGCCAAATATACGAGAAAAAAAAGCTCACCTTTTGTACACAACATGAACAACCATGTATGTGTTAAGTGTAGAATCTAGATTCTAGAATCTAGAGTTTAAAATGCATGTAGGGCACAGTGACGTGAAAGTGAAGAAACCCAACGACAAGAGAGAGGACCACAGAACATAACACAGCAGTTTGTCATTGCTGGCGAATGGAGAATGTCAAATGGTGCATAGAGAAAGTTGCCGCTTCGGAACTCGAGAAAACTATAAACTATCTACTTTCTTTGGGTTCCCCAGAAAGTTACGAGAGCGAGCTCGCTACACACTCTCACATCACCGCTTTCCATTCAATTCCAATACAATTTATGTGTCCCTGACTCTTTCCTGACGTTTCTGTTTATTCTATATTTTACAACGTATACAGTATATTGTAAACTCTGCTGCTTTAAAACAAGTTGTAAACTTTGTACTTTATACTTTTTTTAAAAATTAAGTAGTGCATTAGACATTTGACATTTGAAATTGTACATAAAAATCCGAATCTGAGATCGAGTTTGAGTTCGAGTTCAAATCCCAGTGACATTTTCAACTTTTTTCAAACACAAAATACATGGATTTTTTAGCAATATTTTAATGACTCAAAGGGAAACTTGCTCCAAGTTTTTTCTCCTTTGCCCCTATTCAATTTTCTCTGCATTTTGTATTTTCCACCGCTCTGACATTAAAATAAAACTTTTCTTCTTGTAAATAGATGTAAGTTCTAGATTCTAGATTCTAGACTCTAGATTCAAGATGTATCGTAAAAACAGGATTAGAGACTACAAAATACAGAGAGAAAAGCTTTTTTCCCCTGAAATTAAGCGTACTGTTGACTGTGAAGATTGCACATCTCTGTATTATTTCAAATAGAGAATGTAAAATTTTCTTTTTATACTGAATTTTCAAGGTTTTTTAACATTAAAACTCAAGCTAGGTAAGCTCAACATTTTAGCTCTTCCTCTTCGTTTCAATTTTTCAAATGACCGGATCCAGACTTGAACGTTTTTACTGTGCAATGTAAACTCTTGACTGAAAAAGAGAAAGTGGAATCCGTTTTAGCGGAAAAATGCAATGCACTTAATCGATTTTTGTCTCTCTCTCTCTCTCTTGCTGTCTTGTCTCTTTCTCTATCCCTTTGAGTTCGTTTTATTCGTTTCTGCAGGAGAAAGAGACAGGAGGAAAGATGTAAAAATATACATGTGGATACGTAATAATGAGCTAATTTTACTAAAGTTGCGTGAATTGGACTCACCTGCAATTCCACTAAAATACGGAAAGTGAAAGTGAAGAAAAGAGAAGACAAGACAAGTGGATGCACTTTTCTCAATTCTCAATTCTCAACTCTCAATGATCGGCTTACGATCAAGGACTCGAGGATTCAAAGATTCAAAGATTCAAAGATTCAAAGATTAAAAGATCCTAGAACTTACGAGCGCAAGATGATGATGATGATGATGATTTTCCAAAGATTCAGAGTTCCTCAAGTGGAAAAGGCTTAAAAGCACAGATTGGTGATTTAGACTGTAGAATTTATAGATCCAGATTCAGATTCAACCTTCAAGATTCAAGATTCACGCATTGCACAACTATTGTCTGTGTACATTGTTCCTAGATTTTCTCTCTCCTTTTCTTTTTTACCACGGTTGAGTGAGGAAACCTCGGAAAAAGTAAGTACTTTCACTGGGGAATGAACTGAGGGTAACTGTGAAAAGAATAGGGAGTCAAGAGTCAAGAATCAAGTGGCGAAAGAGATAGAGAAGGAAAAGAAGACACATTTTTTACCATTAAAACGTCCATTAGAAATTTAGAAATTAAACAGCTCGAGCCTTTTCCCATTTCAACCTTTCAAGTTTTTCTCTTTCCATTGCACATGAATTTAGTAGGTTTTATAAAGGCAAGAAACTACATGAGATTTTGTCTCTAGATGAGGCGGCTTTTCCCCTTTTTCAGCTAACGTTGTACAATATAGAAATCCAATATTAAATATACAACAAATAATAAAATTTTAGCTTTCAACCCGTACAAAAAACATCATTTGTATTCTGCCTATTATTTTTACCGTTCATGTCTAAAACATGTGCTGTACATTGTAGATTATTCAATTTATAAATGAGCAGATAAAAGAGAGAGGGGTAAAAAATGGAGTTAAAATTTGACCAAGAAAGATTTGAGGGATGTGAAATTTTTTTCTCTTGAACTTTGTGTTTTAATTATAACAAGCGTTTGTTGTTTGTTTTTCCATGACTTGAGTTGCTTTTTTCTCTAGTCTGAGAATTTCGTTACACATTGTTCATAAAATTAAATGAACACTGAATTATTATGCATTTTTGTTAAGTACTTTTCCCTGTTATGCATTCCCCACGTGACTTAATAACAGTGAAAAATCAAAAATCAAAAATCAAATGTGAATTGTGTGAGGAGATCAAATGTTGATATTGGTTTGATATTTGTGTACACAAATAGTTTGTAGTAGAAACGTTTCCGGTGATTAAAATGTCATTTCAAGTTGGTAGAGGCCGCTTGCACTCTCTCCAAGTTTTCACCACCAACAGCCAACAGCAAACAACCACAAATATTTTGAAGGTTCATTCCCATTTCCATTTCAACGCATTTCGCGATTACATAAAGCCAAAACCACAATTAAATTCCCACAGTCGCATCTTTTCACACTGTTAAAAAACCCAAAGTTGACAAGTTTCAACATGTTGAATTGAATTTGTGCAAAAAAAACATTCTCAATTAATCAGAAAATGATTTAATAAAAATCATTGCTATAAAAATGTCATTTCTATCATTCAAAATTGGCTGATTTTTACAACACAAACACAAGATTTTTGTACAGCAAAGTTATAAATTTAGAAGCAAACATATATTACAAAGTAAAAGTACACACTAAGTAAACACGGCCAGAAATTTTTTTCTTGAGTTTTTGTTCTGAATCAATTGTCAAATTCAAATTCCTTGTTCTTACAATTAAAGTTGAAATTGAATAAACTAGTCTAAATTACAAAAGGGAATTGATGCAGAGTTTTATTTTTATTATTTCTTCCATTTGATTTAAATGTGTAATTTACGCTCATGAGCTCGAGTTTTGAGTTTTGAGTTGGGATTCGAATTCTGATTCGAATTTAAATTCCTTTTCAATTTATTTATCTTGCTCGCGTTTGAAATGTGAAATTCAACGACTTTTTTTCCACTACATCTTTGAATATTCTGTATTCTGTATTCTGTATTTGTTTATCAAGATTCAAGAACCAAGAACCAAGAATCGAGAAAGAAGAATGAAGAAGCGTTTACAAGTTAACCAAAAGAGACCAAATACAAAAAAATACAAGTACAAAGTAAATGAAAATAAAATATATGATACACATTTACACTTTTTTCATGTACATTCGTATATGGAACATGAGTTTTCATGTTCATGTTCTGTTCTGTTCTTGGCTTGGACTCGTTGTTTTTACTTTCAACATTAGCCTTAGAATTAGCCATATCCAAACTCCGTACTCCGAGTTCCGAGTTGCATGTAAAAAAGACGGAGAAATAAATGAAAAAAGGTAGGAAAATAAAAGAAGAGAGGATTTGAGATTTGAGATTTGAGAGAAAAAAAGATGCGGGGTGTTGTGTGTAATAAATCTCCTGGCGTCACGTTTGTCTCTGTCGTTTCCCTCTTTTTATAATGTTCTCTCTCTTCACATTATTTACTGTTCACTCTCTCTCTCGCTCTTCAATGTGTTTCATAACAAGTAAATGTTGTACAATGTAGATTCTTCATTCTTGATTCTAGATTCTAGATTGTACATTGCACAATGGGAAAGGGAAAAGCGAATCTGCGAATCTACGCTCTCAATTCTCAATTTTTTGTTGGATCGGATTGAACTTTTTTCGTAACTATTTACTTGTTTTTCTGTGTAATTGTGAATTTTTGTTGGCAATGGTGAGTTTGGTTTTGGTGGATTTTGGATGGCAAAAAAACGGCAGTATTATAATAATAATAAATCCAACATCTTTGCTCCTTCCTTTCTTTACGATCTGATTCCGTATTCCGTATTCCGTATTGGATAATCTTGTAACCGTAATCACGGGATCTTTCCCACTATTTCCCACTCGATTCAAATCTGACTCGAAACTCTGAATTCCAAAATTGCCAAGTAAACATCATGAGACTCTATTATAAGTAAACGAAAGTGTGTGTATGTTTAAGAGTAGACAGTAGACTGTAGAGGTTGAAATAATTGTGGGAGAAATCAGAGACTCAATCTCTTATAAATTGAAGAGAGGAGAAACCAGAGGCAGAGTTTAAAATAAGGTGAGCTTTTAAAAATCCTACACACACATTTATAAATATCAACGCGTATCGGGCAAATGGGAAATGTGTGTGAACTTTTGGATTTTAGTTGCCATTTAACTTGAGACTCGAGACTCGAGACGATGATTCTGTACTTTATCCTTTGTACACTGCACACGGAGAAGTGTGTAATGTGTAAGTGTATGCGTGTGGGCGAGGAACTCCAAACGAGCTCAATGAGATGACGACAAAGATGAAATTTAGGAAGAAAGAGGAAAGTTTCAATTCCGAGTTTCATTTTGAACCCATTCTAAATTCTAAATGCTACACTGTGTGTAAAAACCCCGAAAGTGGAAAGTGAGAGGCAAAAACCCGGGAGCTGTGAAAAAAATATCCAAACTCCAAACTATCCCATTCTCAAGTTTTTGGCTCCTACAGATTTTAATATAATTTCAACCCCCAGCTATTTATTCTCTTTGTGCTTCATTTTCATTCATTGGAGTCATCTAGATTCTAGATGAGCTCATGCATCACAACTCGCAACTCTTGTAGCTTATCTCCAAATGTCTCACATTTCGGCTCCATTCGGCTCCATTTCACTGTCACTGGTTTTGGTTTTGTTCCTCTTGTCCCTGTTTATTTGTTTGTTGCTAATGCTGTTGAAAAACATGTGACTTTACGCTGTACAAAATATAGAAAATAGAAGGAAAACCGTTCAGCCTTAACTTTCAACTTGCACCATCTCCGTCGCCATCTGAGTGACATCGGACAGGCGAACAACGGACAAGCGGAACATGTAGTAGAAAAATCAAGGAAATTTCCCGATCTAATTCAAAGTCCAATTCCAATTCCAACTTGTAAATAAAAAAAATGAATGAAAATGAAAATAGCCAAACAGATTTCCTTTTCCTTTTCCCCGTTCCTTTTCTTAGCTTGTGAACTTTTGACTGTTGACTTTTGACTTTGAAGAAGCAAGTTAATCTAGAAACTTGAGCTGTATTGTTTCGGTTGACTGGAACTGGATGACGTTGACATTTGACATGGTTTGCTTTGCTCTGCTCTGCTTTGAATCTTGGGGCTCGAGGCTTGAAGCTTGAAGCTATTTGAATATGGTTCATGTGCTGAGTTTTGGGAGTTTTTCATACCTCGCCCTTCATCTGTGCTCCACTAATGATAATGCTAATGTTAGTTGTAATCGCTAATGCTCAGATAAATGTTTGGCAAATAAGATTTAGATGTGGAAGCGTACATTCTCGATCTACGCACCGATTGTAGTTTGTAGAGTACCGCTACCGCTTTCCAGATTTATGGATGACAAGTGAAATGCGACATGCGAATAAAGTCTGTGTACTGTGTACTGTGTAGTCTAAACTGTAAACTGTAGTGGAAAGCGGTAGAAAAAATAGCAAAATCAAACAGGCCACTTTACAAGATTCACTCTTTCATTTTTCCTCTTTTTTATTTATACACGTGATCAGATCAGATCAGAGCAGAGCTGCAAATTAAAACTTTGAATTTACACTTTCATTTTTCGTGTAATTTATGCATGAAGCATATGAATATAAAGTCAATCGAGTTGAGAGGATAGCCTCGTATTCGTATATAAAGTCAATCAGAATTCAAATTCAAATAATTGCCTTGAAACTTGAAAGAATAAACTAATTAGTTGAAAACTTGTTCGCTAAATGGCGCCACAAAATAGTTAAAAATTTGCCCAGTAGATGGCGCCTCTAACTAGTGAAACATGAAACAATACAATGGCTAGTTTAGAGTTTAGTAATTGACGCAACACACAACACTCAACACTCAACACTCAACTCTCACACGTTAGCTTCACTCCCTTTTAACATGGATTGGAATGGGATGTACATGTACACTGTACATGGGTTATTATGAACTGCGAGCAAAGGCCAAAATCATTTAGTTAGTGCTGATGAATTTACCATTTACCATCCAGTTTTTGGAGGGGGGAGCAATAACAATAATTATTTTTATTAGTATTGTTCTTGTTCTTTTGCGCATCTAGTATCTAGCATCTAGTCTCTACAGATACCGTCAATCAGTAGTCATCTCGTGTATAATGTAATGTAAATTTACTTGTTATTCCGTCACATGACTTCTTTTTCAATAGTACAATGAGCATTTATTCAAGTATTCAAGTAACAAAGGAATCCAATAGTCAACATGCGTAATCTACATGTAGGCAAACAAAAAGAAACAAAATAACAAGAGAAAACAACACTTATACAGTATAATATAACAACTGCAATGGACGCTAATTGCATCTTTAAATGTTTCACATTTACCATTCTTTCCCATGTAAAAACTGTAACTCTGTGCAGAGTTCAAGTTATGAGTTATGAGTAATAAGGATAAGTGATGAAGAGTGTTCTCTTGTAGTAAATTTGATGTCTTCATCAACTTGATATTTTCCACTCTTCATTTGAATAAATATTGTGCACATGTGTTGAATATTTACTAGCGACGGCGGTCATACAAAATCCACAGAATTCAGTGTGTACACTGTACAGGCTAAAATATAAGCGGCAAGCCTCACACACCAAATACCAAACACCAAGCACAAAACACCACACAGAGGGAAAGATGAACAAGAAATAAAATAAATACAGCGGCAGTCATAAAACTCTTGCTGCTTTAATTCCCTCGTGCAATAATCTCTGCTCCAATAACTTTTATTTCATGTATATTGGACGGAATATCCCATCTTTTACATATGTTACACCCGATGCTCATTTGCCATCTGAATTGATTAAATATTAAATGCTGATGGCTGACGGCTGATTACTGATGCCACATTTATTTTATTTTTATTTGACATTTCCATATTTCCATATTTCCATATTTCTATTTCAATTCATTTTTATGTTCAACTATAGTAGAAAAAATAAAAACTCTCATTTAATACCCAATCAATTTTTACACAGAACACATGACACATTTAACAACTCTACAAATTTTACAAGTTTTGTAAAAACTTTTGGTTTCAAAACTACTGTAGTAAATATTAACAAGTTGATGTAGATTTTTTACATGTTGTAGCTTCATCTACAGACTTGAATTTCTTGATAATAATTATTACAAACTTTGACATTTCCTTCCGCAAGTTTTCAGACTCGAGAATCTAGACTCGAGAATTTGATTTTAAATTTAAGTAGAACGGTGATTAGTGATTACATAAAGTTTTGAAAGGAGCTAGATTCTAGATTCTGAATACTGGGCGCATCATCACAAGATTAAAGTTCACTGCACCAAAAGTTGTATAATATACACAATTTACATATTAAATACATGGGAAATTTATCAAGTAGCAAATTGCTTTCGTAAAAATGGTAATCGTTGATTGCCATTTTAATAGGGATTTAAATACGGATTCTACATTCGAATTCTAGATTCTAGATTCTAGATTCTAGAAAAAAATTAAGATCGAGATCGTGGAGAGGAAAGAGGAAAGGGAAAATAAAATAGGTATAGGAATAAAAGTCATAAAAAAATATGAGGAAATAATATTATAGAAATGGCTTAGACATTACAAATTATAGCGTAAACACTGAGCACTGAACATTGAACATTGAGCGCTGCACACTAAACACTAAACACATTATCGATCCACCGTTTCTCTCTATTTTTCTCTATAAAACTTGTCACTGTGACTCTAATAATTATTAATTATTACTTATTTCTAGCAACTAGGAACTAGAAAAGACGGAGGAAGTTCTGGATTTTCCGTACATAATCTTGTCAAATGTAATGTTGGTCCCGAGTCATAAGTCATAAGTCAAAAGTGTAGTGTGTAGTGAGTAGTGTGTAGTGTATGATATGATACGGCGTGGAAAATGGTCTGGTTCCTGATATCTTGAGTCTTGAGTCTTGAGATATCCTGCAGTGTGCTTTGGTGTGTGATGTGCGAGAATCATCTCTCATCTTGTCCGAAGTCATTATGTGTTGTGGGTAATGTGTAATGTGTAATGGAGAAATTGGAAAGTTTAATTTGCTGGTGGTATGGTTTTGGTTTTGGTTTGGCTTTGGTTTGTTGTTGGTTGTTGGTTTGGGGTTGCGGGAATGATTAGAGTTGAACTGGCTCATAAAGTGTATTAGATATGACACATTCTGTCCATTTATTTAACTACCCACAAATAGTATTGAGTAAGCGACAGTGATGATCATTTTCTTCCTCCTCTTTCATTCTTTCATTCTCCTGCAAGTTGCCGGGTCTGATTTATCCATAAATTACAGATATATCTCAGCCCATTTTCAATAGTCCGTGCTCCATTCTATATCTTTGGATATAGCACCAGCCAACAGCCAACAACAACCACAAGCCACAAATCACGCTTCACAAGTCACAATACAATACAAATTGAGTTTAGTCAACCTCCTAAAAATTCTTGCACTTTTACAAGCATCAAGTACGTGGCAAAAATATCAACTGTAAATCACCAATTGCCAACTGATGGGAGATGGAGGACGGAAACCTGCTATTTACTATTATTAGTTGTGGAAGGCATAAAAATCCCCGTGGCTTTCATCTCTATGATGTGATGTAATATGAAATATCAAGTAGGAAAGGAGAGAAAAGGAGGAGCAAATTACATGGATTTATACATATAATAATTTCATATTCCATATTTTATACCCACACATAAAAATGGATCCACGTGTCACATCACGTACAAATGTATGTACAAATGACTTCTCCTGTGCATAATGAAATATCAAGAGATATCAAAAGATCTCTTTCCTACTCGAGCTTGGAATAAAACTGCCTAGTGAGTAGTGAGTAGTTAGTGAGTGCTGGATCCTCCATCACTCCTTTCTTTGTACCTTTGCTTGGTATTGTAAGTGACGAGTGGAGTGGATAATATGCGTGTGTATTAACATTATGATGATGATGACGGGTGAATGGTTGAGAGAGAGAAAACGAGAGAGAGAGAGAGAGGTTTTGCACACAATGGCCAGGAAGAAAAGTGGAGGAACCGGCAGTTGAATTCAGTTGAATTGAGTCGAGTTGAGCTGAATTGTGCTGAACGCTGAACACTGAACACTGAAAAGACTTGGGTGCATAACAGAATAGAATGGAATAGAATGGAAGAGAACAGAGTCATGCACTCCACACAACAGCACAAGACAGCACACCACATCAGTCTACTCCACTCGAGTTTTGAGTATTGAGTTTCGAGTCTTGAGTCAGTCAGTGCTTGCTCGTGGAGAGAAGAGTCAAGTTGATAAAACTCGCGTCGCTCCGCTCCTTTTCCAGCGACGTTTACACTAATATTTCCCAACTGTTTCACAGAAAACCCGGGATTAAACATGTTAAATTAGCCACGTTCAATATTCAGTGTACATTGAGCCATAAGTGAAATTATAGAGTAGTGTAAAAACTGGGTATAAAAAACCACACAAAACGACAGCTAAAACACGTGACATAAGTTGGAGAGCAAGTGAAACGGTTTTTCTTGACCAGATAAAATAATACCAAAGACAAATAAATTGTATCACTATTAACATTTCAATAGGGATGTTTTTGCCTGGACGCTGAACCGCAAAATCAAATTGAAAATAAAAATAAAAAAAGGACAGATGCACCTCATCGTGTTCGTAATTCCGACCAAAGTGTATTTGTATTTGAGGTCGTGTACGTCAAAAGTAGTGCAATAAAAGTAGTGAGAGGAAGATGAAGATGAGGATAGCGATAGCAATCGAGAAAGAGAACCAGAACGGGGAAAAGTTTATTCCAGTCCCTCAAAACTTTGTTCATTGTGCGTGTGGCATTGTCCAAGTGGAATATCGGTGTGGATGTTGTTGCCATTCTCGGTGCTGGTGTTGGTATTAGTTTCGAGTTTCGAGTTTCGAGTGTCGAGTTTGAATTTGTGCAAGTGTGCAAAAGATAAATAGAACGAGAGAAAGGGACACAAAGAAACCTCTACTTTTCACTCTAGACTCTAGACTCTACTCTTCGTTCGCCATGTACTGAAGTGTACTTTGAGCCTTCATCATCATCGTCACTATTATTATTATCATTATTATTATTACAAGTTGCCAATTATTAAATTGTAACAAGCCAAACCCAACCAAGCCAAGCCAAGCCAACAAAATTCTGGACACAATAGCCCAGTTCCATCGATCCACGAGATTGTAAAAGGGACAACAAGTTTCAAAAATTAATTGGACAAGAAAAATATATAAAATGAACATGTTTCACCAGTCATCTAATTCTGTCTCTGTCGTTGTCTGTCTTTTATGTGTTGTGTTTTGAGTTTTGAGCCTCATGTGAAGAGGATGAAAAAGAATATGAAAAAACATGGAGGATTTTAGAGGAGGAATTTTTATAATTTTTATAATTTTCCACATTTCTCCATCCTTTTACAAGCATAATCCTTGAGTTTACATTGTACATTTACTCTTTACTGTCTACTGTCTACTGTCTACTCTTTACAGCAGGATTCAGTATCAAGTATTCAGTATCAGAAGACTTGTAGCGTCCTTCAGTTTCTTCAAAAGGACATAAAAGACACAAAGAAAGTTGATGCTGATGCTGAACTTAGGACGTAGAGACTAGAGACAGAAATTGTCCTGCTTTGTATCTATGTATCTATGTACACACTACAATCTACAAACTACACACACACACACACACACACACGACGACATAGACTCATTTTACTCTGATAATATTTGCTCTTCTCTTTCTTTTCAACTTGTCCTCTGCTCTGTGCTCCATATTCCATATTCTGGATTCTCTACTTTTTATGCTTCCTCTTCTGTATCAAAGAAGAAAAGAGGGAAAGGGGAAGAGAGGAAAAAAGTTTGTCCTAGCTAATTAAACACGTTCAAAAATCCCCATTCCGTCAAGAAAATTTCCCTTTCATAAGGATTCACAAATTCATATCAAACTCAAAACTCAAAACTCAGCAGCAAGTCTTTGCGTTTTTGAAAAATGTAATGCAAACAGCAAAATTTTCTAGTTCTAGTTCTAGTGACGAATCATAAAGTTTTATGAAAAAAATAATTATTTCCATGTCCTGTTATTGAAAAAAGTGGTGTGTACATTGCACATATACTCTCGAGTGTTGAGTGTCGAGTGTTGAATATTGTAAAGTGAATAGTGAGATTGAGTTTGAGTTGTGCAGAGTAAAGAGTAAAGAGTGATGATACAGGAGTGATCGAGAGGAGAGGCCCGAGTTAATTAGTGAATTAATTAATTAATCAATTATCAAGAAGCATCACATTAAGTAAATGTACAGACTACAGACTACAGTCAACGGCTAAATGTGTGACGACACAACATTTGCATTAACACTCTCGAGTCTAGACTCTAGAGTCTCAAATCTGAGAAAAGAGTACTGTGCTCCAGATTAAAATTTACTATCGTCCCTGATTATTTGTGATTTTCGAGTTGTGAGCGTGCTTTGGAATTCCTTGTAAAAATTTTGATAATTACCCCCTCAACATTTCTTCTTTGACTGTGGGTTGTGTTTGGATTTTGGAGATTGGATTTTGAACTTGTTGATCCATGTGGGTGAAATCCCCAAATTCATATTCTTCTTGTTTATATGTGGAGATAAATTTTGAATTTTGAATTTGAAATTTGAAATTTGCAAGTGTAAATGAAAATGAAACTAGAGATTCAAAGTCGGAAATTCAGAGATTCAGAGATCCAGAACTGTGAACTGTGCTCATCATTTTGATGGGGCGGAATTATAATTGTAAATTTTAATTAACCGTGAACCACGACTCTCTCATCCACTATCCACTATCAGTAAGAGTATCCGGAATCCGGATCCGTATAAGTTGACGAATGTGTATTCAAAATAATATGCAAATGTGACTGCTGAACGAATCCGCACTTTGTTATCTACTTGACTCTACAATCTACAGTTTCCATTCTACATTCTACACTCTACCGCGTAAAATATCTACATGGATTTCATTTTAGTTTCCCAGTGTCACTCTTTTGTTTTGTTTATGCGCCGCGGCCTTCCTTTCTCTTGTTCCTCTCGAATTAGTAAACAAATTGTGAAAATAGCAAATAGAAAATAGACCAAACCAGAAAACGAGAGTGGTGCTCGAGTTGAAATTGGAGTGACCAAATGTGAAAATGTGAAAATGTGAAATGTGCAGCCGCGTCGTAAAATAAAATCAGTAAAATAATCGAGTTACAGCAAACAAAATCTCAAAATGTCAAAAGTTCAAACGTCAAAACCATGAATTTAAAATCCGGATGAAAATGGAAAACCCTTGTCAACTTTTTGCATCCGCATTTATTATTTAAACACATTTTCCCAACTTCCATCGTACGTGATGCTTGATGCTTGATGCATCGTGTTTTGTGCAAAGCTCGAGTCCAAAATTTATGTGTGACAAGTGAGAAAAAATGATATGACAGAAGCACGTGAAATAGACAATACAATAGATACAGTTACTTTTGTTTTTTCTACGAAATCATTCATATTTATTCATGTATGATAATTTTAAATTTCAAATTTCATTTAAATTCAAAATCCAGAACCTAGAAGCTAGATTTCCCTATCCAATTTAATTACAGTTGGCCTAGTAAATCATAAATTGTAAATTATAAAAATCAGCAGGGAGTGACCTTTCAAAAATGGGGAAAGAAAAGAGATAGCCTTCTGTAGTTTGCAAGCACTTACACAAAATGAATAAATATTTATTGAAAATCGGTACAAAGGGAATGGCGTTGTGAATTGTGAATTGTGAAGGACGGTTAAAGCTTGAATTAAGAGTCAAGTTTACACACAAGATAAAATCCAGTCTCGTGTATCAAGTATCGAGAATCGAGAATCGAGAATCGAGAATCGAGAATCGAGGATCGAGACAAAGTAAATTTAACTAATTAATATCTCGGTAATGTTTGTTTCTTGAATCTACAATTCAGAATCTCTAATGGAGTGAGATTTTCCGCTAATTAAAGTGTGCATATTCAAATATACTCTACAACTGTCCATTTTTCGACACATCATCTCAAATCAAATATCGGCCTCCAGTCTTCAGTCGTCAATCGTCAATCGTCAATCGTTAGTCTTCAGTATTGAGTCGTTTAGTAATTAATGTGAATTATTAAATTTTTATAGCGCTGCCTCTGTTTGTCTTTTATACCTGTCCACGTGCCCGTTCACATTCACATACAGATAAATTAAATTAACCTTGAGAATAATTTAGTACATGTAAATAATTTGTCGTGGCTAAAAAATAATATTCAGGACTGAACTGAATTTGGTGTATAAATTCAACATCAAATTGTACGTCTACGTCTTGACTCTTGACCGAGGTCCTAGTTTTCGAGTCTTAGTTTAAGTCGAACGTCACCGTTATTGTTACCGTCACCTTCAAAATGCAAGGGGAAAGCGGAACACTCGCGGATTTACAAAAATACCACACCAGATTTGCGCGATCTCGCCGTCACACACTCGCCAACGTCCTACGGTAAGAAAAAAATTGCATTTATCTGCACATAAAATATTATGAAATTCACCAATTTACCAATTCAAGAATTCAAGAATTCAGCGTTTCAGTTTATTTGAAATTCTAGTCTACATTCTACGCTCTACGCTCTAAACTTTAGGTAGAACTCAATAGTTAATTAGAATAATGGCAGAATCGTGACTCCACATTACACAGTACGAATTTGTCACACAACACAGCACAAAACACACAGCACATGGCATAAAAAAGGAGAGGAAAGGTATATTTGTAATATGCAGAGTTGAGGCGCCGATAAGACTTCTCCCTGTACTGTATATTGTATACTGTAAACTGTACAACTGTGTAGTGAAGTGATGTTGACGAGGTCACATGTAAATAAATGAAATGGGGAGAAAATTATTATGTCCCACATTTGTAAATTATTGTTAATATTTCATCTTGACACATGTCAACATTCCATTTTCCATGTCCATGTCCCCCCGTCCTGGGACTATATTATATATTATACCATTTTTTATTATTTATACATACAGTCCACCGTCTACAGTAGATGTGGAAAAACATGGAGCAAAGAAATACAAGGTGTAGATTCTAGATTCTAGATTCTAGATGTAGATGACAATCAATACGCGCATTTGAAATGGAAATGAATGAATGAACGAGCGAGCGAGCGAGGCAGTCTGTTGCATGTTTGACCATTCTCTGTATTTTGTCTTGTATTTTGTATTTTGTCCTGTGTTCTGTATTTCTGTTGTTTAACACAGCACAGAGGATTGAACATTGTGTATTAGCAAGTAGCTCGTAACTTATAAGCTCTGCAAATATTTGATGAGGCATTTCATTAGGCAAAAACAAGCAAAAGACTGTTGCGGTTTCAATCTTCTCCTTTGCCGCTAGCTCTAATCACACTCTATCCAACTCTCTCTCTCTCTCTCTTTGTGTGTATTTAATTTTTTGTTGTGTTCTCCTCTCTTCTCTTCTGTTGACTAGAGTCTAGAGTCTAGAGTCTAGAGTATAGAGTCTAGAGTTAATTTGGGCTGGGTGCAGCATCAAGCATCAATTTTCCCACTTTTACATTCCCATTTATTTAAATTCCTAGTTATTCAAATAAAATTCACCCAGAGCCCATAGTAATAATATTCTACATTCTACAGTCTAGATTCTAGATTCTAGATTCTAGTTTGTTCTGATGGATGCCAGCTGTGTGACAATCATCATCATTTTATCACTGTCGTCATCCATCCTCCTCATCGTCATGAGTATGAGTATGAGCATGAGGATCAAGTTGAATAATTTGCAATATGCATTACAAATTAGTCGTAGGAAAAAATAATTTTTACTTTTTTTATTCCAAATTATCATGATAATTACGACTGTGTGACTTTACGTGCTGTGTCTATAAATATGATTACATAAAAATATGATGGAGCGATGACAAAAAGAAACGAGGATGAGTTTGCTCGATGCTCGATGCTCGATCCTCGATGCTCAATGTCAACAGTCGGATGTTGATTGGATTTTTGCGATTCTCTCTCTATTCCTCCCTGCTCCTTTTTTCCTTGCTCTCTGCAGTTTTATTTATATACAGCAATTTTTTGCGTGTGGAAATTCTTCGGTGTAATATTCTAGATTCTAGACTCTAGATTCTAGATTCTAGATAATGCAGAGTAATAAGAGAATGAGAGAGGAAAAGAGAGAGAAATTCATGTTTCATATTTTTACAGCTCTATATTTATCCATCATTTTTCACGTGTACATGTGTAATGTGTACGGCATAAACCTCGATATAATATTATACAATATACAGAGGATATATTATAGACGATATGTGCAAAATGATGGGATGGAAGGAATACCGTCAATTCAAACTTAATTAACTTGCCACTTGCGTTCCCTCTGGCTTTGACTTTAGTTCTTTGGTTGTGTGTTTTGTGTTGTGTTCTTTGGTTGTTACTTCTACATTCTAGTTGCCTGCTTTTGTAACCCAAGTTCCAACCCTACTCATTTATTTATTCATCAAGGTAAAGTGTACACTGTAGACTGTGCACTGTGCATTGTGCAAATTTGATGGTACACACTGAACACTGAACACAGGCAAGGATGGGAAAGAGATAAAAGTTTTTCCTAGTTGATAATGCAACTTTATTTCCATAACACGCCATAGCGCACTCTTTTCTCTATTCTCTATTTACAACTTTCATGTGTACTGCAAAATGTAGAGTGTAGAATGAAAGAGTCAAAAGTGTGGCATAGGTTTTTGTATTTACATTGCACAGTTACCACCAAATGGTTTCCCAATACCATTAAATGCATTCGCCTATTTACTATTTACAATTGTCAATGCACACTCTGCATTTTGCACTACAATTCAAAATGGAATGAATCTACATGAAATTCACATTTTGAACGTAAAAACTATGCTTTCATTCCATTCCTATTTCCATTTGTATTTGTATTTGTATTTGTATTCGTGTTCGGAGTTGGTCTCTAGTTTCTCTTGCTGTTTCAAGTTTCAATCCCATTTCAGTCTCATTCATAATTCATACGCGAGACACTAAACACTAAACACTAAACACTAGACATCCTACATTCGAGAAACTACATACAAATGAGGAATGAACAAGGAACAAGTGATATACAGGATGAAAAAAGAGCAAAAACAAACAAAGTTCAATACAACACATGATATGATACGAGCAAAGAAGAAAAATTAAAAAGAGCAATCCCATTTTCACTACTCTCCTCAAAAACTAGTACATAATATTATACAAAGTCAAAAGTACAAAGTACACTGAGCAGCAAGAAACAAACTCATTTTTGAGTTTTGAGTTTTCAGCAACACAGACAAAGCAAACAGTTGACAGTAGACAGTAGATGAAAATTGTGTGAGAGCTATGGAAAAATGAGCTGGAGTACATGTGAAATTTTGCTAACTTTACAAGCAAGTACAAAGTATCTACGAATTACGAATTATGAATTATGAATTATGAATTATGAATCATGGATCATGGATCATCATCAAAAAACATGATACTGTAAATACTACTGCGACGCTCATATTTTAATTACCAACTTGATTAATGTTAATTAATTATCAAGTTGTATGTTTACTCACGTCCTTACTCATGTTTCATTCTGCTCTTGTTATTGTTATTTTAACTTGCTTATGCTAATTAAAAGCAAAGTACACGTGCTCATTTTCATTTACAAATTACAAATTAACAACTACAAAGTACAAACTAAAAACCTTTTTTAAAACAAGATGACGTTTCTTTCATTTTTCAATGGATCACTAATGTGAAAAATTCAAAAATCCTCCCTTTTTTACCCGTTTTCTATCGCCTTAAAGTTGAAAGCATAAATGACTTAGGCTCTGAAAGTGAAGCCAACTATCAAATAAATACACCATTGCATCTGTCATTCTCATTTTCAAATGTCCACAAGATGGCGCCTTCAATGAGTTCAAAACTTTTTAACAAGATGGCGCTACTAACTAGTTGAAAACTTATCCGCTAGATGGCTAATTGGGTCGTCAACAAAAAGCGCACGGACACTACCGAGAATTCCAAAAGGCAGCTTTGCTTCCGAAAACCATAATGAAAGCATAATACATTAATATCTGAACCAAAGGAGAGAGAGAGCGGAAAGGAAAAAGATTTTCTTTGTTACCTTCAGAGTTCAAAGTTCAAAGTTGGGAGCGTGTGATATTTGTTGTTTGGATTTAGTATTGAGAGAAACTATTCTGAATTCTGAAAATTCATAGAGAGAACAAGAGCGTGAATTAAATATGAGGGTTTATTAGTAAAAAGAACTGGAGACTGGAGGAAATGAAATTATAAACATCCTCTCTAATGGAATTTGAAGGGTTCTTTTTCCTCTATTTTCTCATCATACACAATATTTTATACTAACTCTTCAAATGTGGCAAATGGCTTCTTATTTGAAGAGATTCTCTTTGTTGGTTTGTTTTGTAATAATTATTCTTATACAACTCTTGCTAAATTAATGATAGGTCTAATGAAGACAAAAACAAAGGAAAGGAAATGTAATTTAAATTTATACGATGCATAATTTATACTTGTATTATGTAAATTATACTTGAAAATCGTAATTTGGCCGAAATTACCGTGCTTAAGTATACCTATAGCTTTAAAAGCTTCTTTTAATCAACAATAATTTAGTCAAATAATTCCATTTAAATAAATATTATCACCTTTCACCTTTCAACTGATTGTTACATAGAAATGAATCTCTGAATTTGTGAGCAGGAGAAAATTCTCTTGTTTGACTCAACAACTGCGAGAGAAATCAATACTGATTATTTATTACTTTTCTCCAAGATCCAAGCTCCAAACTCGAAACTCAGATCTCGAAACTCTAAACTCGAAACTCAAAACCACTTACAAAAGACAAACACAAAATAAATTAGAAAGTGAAAATAAATTATATTTTTTCTGTTTTTCTGTTTTTCTGTTTAATTTATTCAATTTTTTTTTCATTGAAAATACTTGAAATGAAGATGGGTGGATTCTTGACATCTTGACATGGTGATTAAATGTGTTTGGAAATGAATAAAAATGAGTGATATTTTTATTCATTCCGATCCAATCTCAAGGATGAAGGAGATGGAATAATAGCATAATAATAAGAGGAATGAGTAAATATCATCATGATAAAAATAACGGGATAAAACTGGATAATTTTTTAGTTTTTTCTGCAATGCCCAAAAACTTTATCATTCTATTATTCTATCATTCTGTAATGAAGCTGAAAATAGAAAGCGAGGTAGACGATCCGATGGGTAGATAGTATGGTAGTGGATAAATAAAGTGAGTAAGATGAGTCTTGTGTTTCGAGCTTCGAGTTTTGAGTTTCGAGTTTCGAGTTTCGAGGTTTGAGATGATGTGACGTGACAAGAAAAACAAGAAGGGAAAAATTACATCTATCTAGCTTCACATTTTATTATTGCCTTGTCATTCCGACTCCGACATCCCAAGCATTTTCATTTTCATTTTCTCCTCCCAAAATGTTTATCTTTTCATTCCGTTCTTATTAATATAGGATAGAACATATAAATATCATCCGTGTAAATAGCCTCATTTTTCCATTGCAACTTTAGTCTGTGACTGTAGTGTCTAGTATCTATTGTCTACTTTGGTATTAATGCACACACTGCAGTACACGTTACACATTACACTCTGAAAAGAATGTGACAAGTCCAAATTATGAAAAGTAACAAACACCTAGTACCTAGTGAGAGGGAACTTTCCTTCATTCTCCATTCTCCATTGGAAATTTCAAACCAACTCACGTACCCACAAAAACACCACAAACACCGAAACACAGAGACACAGAAACAGGGAAAACACCACATGCACAATAGAATAGAATGGGATAGAATGAATGCGAGAACAAAACAAGGACAAAAGCACGTCATGTGTCATTTTGATCGGCCTTGAGGAAACCCAACGAAATCAAAGGAAAGGAAATCCAAGTGAAAGGAAGGTAAAGAAGGAGCATGTGGAGAAAGAAAAATATTTTTGTATCCAAGACATTTATATTATATATTCCATTTCATTCAGAGTTTCAGAGATTCAGAGATTCAGCAATTCGATTAGAATGCACTTTGTGTAGTTGAATTTTGTTTCCAAGTTCTCTGGATTCTCTGGTTTCTCTGGTTTCCCTTGTATTTAGCTCTCATGTTTTTTCAAAGCGGAAACCCAATCCGAATTGGATTTTGAGGTTGAATCTGAATCTGAATCCGAATCTGAGTCTGAGTCTGAGAAAAGGATGGATCGACTGTCATTTTCTCACGAGTTTAGAGTTTAGTCTGTCAACTTTATAGATTTTCTATTTTCTCTACTCTATGCTCTATACTCTATACTCTATATTATATATTATATGGTCTATAGTCTGTAGTCTATATCCGTTGGTTGCCTTAGATAAAAATAACATTTTCAGGTGCATGAAAAAACATGAAGAAAATGGAGATTTTTTTCTTCCAAAGAAAATAAAACTAACAAAAATATCGGATATCGGATTTTGAACCTTCTTTGTTTGTCTTTCCTTCTTTTGGGAGAAGAAGGAAAACAGAGAATAATGATTTTATCTGTCCTTTTCCTTTTCCTTTCTCCGTGCTGTAGGCATGGAGTAAAATTTGATATGTGCATAAAGAATAAAAATGTACATGCAGATGTACTTGTATGGATGAGAATAAAAAAGAAAAAGAGAAAGTAAAACAGAAAAGGGGAAAGGAAAAACAGTGGAAGTAAAAGTGGGTAAACATAGAATATTATAGAATAGGGAATAGGTAAAAAATATTGAAAATCCACAAGTAGTTTTCCATCCTCAATTTTCAATCCTCACTCCGTTTTCCCCCTTTCTTGAGCTTGTTTCTTGAGCTTGACTTTACAAGAATAAAAATAGAAATGTACTGTAAAGAAAAAAGTTTGTATGCTGCTTACGATTTTTAGTTGAAAGTTCTTTGGTTATTTTGTATTCAATATTTCATATTTCATATTTCATGTACACCAGTTTGTACTTACTCCTCTACAATATTTCAATATTCTAGACGTCGCAATATCCTCAATCCAGTCCAATCCTCAAGTTAAAAGGCAAGTAAGAGGATTTTTCTACAGAAATAGAATTCGGATTGATTTTATTCTGCTCCTTCTTGTTCTTGACTTTTCTTGTTGCTTGAAAAATAAATCATGTAAAATATTTAGTAGCAAGTTGACTGGACTGGAAAATTTTGTAATCTCTTTCTCATTTTTTCCAAAGTTTAAAATGTTCTTATCAATTCGATGTATCATGTATGCCATCTAAAATTTAGAGTCTAGAGTCTAGAGTCTAAAGTCTAGATATTTTTACAAATTTTTAATGGTCCTACGCACAATTTACAGTATAATACAAAACACAAAACACAGTACATTTATCTCTCCTAGGGCAGCTGCCGTTCGACTTATCTTCAATCTACAGGACATGTAATAAAAAGAGTAAAAAAATACATGGTAAAAACAAGGGAATCTGCATAAAATCAATCTAAAGCCATAATAAAGTACTTTTCCACTCGTGTAATTTTGCATGATTCATCCCATTTTTTCAAGTCCATTATTACAGACAAAGACAGATTAAATTTTGAAATGGGAAATGGAATTGCAAATCGCAAGACCAAAAATTGAGTAATAAAAATGTAAATTTTTAATATAGTGTACACTGTACAGCGTTTAATCTTCTTTCAGACCTTTTATGCTCGGAGGGTAAATAGTTGAAAGTTGAAAGTATTGGATCAAGGATTTAAATTTTGGATTTGCAACTTGAATTTTTATCCCTTCGCTACTCTCAACTACATGCAAATGGTTTTGTTTTTAGCTTTGAGCTTTGAGCTTTGAGCTTTGAGTGTTGTGAGCTGTGAGATTTGATAGAGTCATTACTAATGCATTGAATATTTTTGAGCAGTGTCTCTGGATTTGATTCAAAATCCAAAATTCAAAGACTAAGGGTTTTATCAAGTGATTATCTGGTTTTGTTTTGTTATCCTTAGCAGCACCGTCCTTGTCTTTGTCTATAATCTGCAAATAATGTGCAGATACAGGAAAGAAGATGTGCGTAATGTATAATAATGATAATTTTCTTAATGCCTTCACCCAGAATCCAGAATCCAGAATGACACTTACTCTTTTGTCTTTCATAATTTCACTCTCTTGCTTCTTTTCCTTCCGTTCTTGTGTTTTGTGTTTTGTATTTTGTATTTTGTATTTTGAGAATTGAGAATTGAGAATCGAGATGTAAATCGGAAACCGGGTCAAAATTGAGATTGACAAGGAGGTTTTTTGATCAAACTGATGGTGATTATTATTCGAGGGTTCGAGGATTCGAGGATTCGAGGATTGGAGAGGATTCAAAATTCAAATCCAAGTCAAAAGTCAAAGTTGGATTTGTAGTTTGTAGTTTGTTTTGAATTTTGAATTAGAATTTAAAGTTGGGTTTAAAACTGGGATCGGAACGGGAGGTTAACGAGGCTCCTTTTGTTTGAGCATCGAGCATCGAGCATCGATGGATCCAGTATTTTGATAAGAATGTCTTGCATATCTTTGAGATTGTGAAAGAGTGAGGCCCTTTTTGTCCTTCACAATCAACCTAATCACAATCCAAAATTCCAAATCCCAATCCAAATTCAAAGTAGTCCAAAATTCCCAGTTCCAGTTCCAGTTCCAGTTCCACATAATTCTACATAAACTTGATTAATACGCTTCTGTTGATCATTCCTTCCATTCATTATCATAATTATTATGTACTATTGGCAATGCGTAATGGTGTGGTGTGTGTTATCATCATCATTATAGTGAAGGAGCAAACACGCAACAACTTTCACCATAACAAAATCAAACCGCCCTTTTTTCCTCGCCTACACAATGATTACAGTGTAGAATGTAGAGTTCCTGTTTATCTCATGATAATCCCGAAAACATTTTGATGTGATGGCATGTAATATGTAATTCTACGATATGTGCTAATTTAAACTTGAAAACTCAATACTCAAACGTCTGAATCCTAATCAAGGAGCAAAATGATAACGGTCCGTCGACCCTCGAGCCATAAAAAACATGAGCAATGATCAAAAGTATCGTAAATGGCAAATGGCAAATGGCGAATGGAAAATTTGATCTGAAACTGACAACTGACAACAGACAAGAGATAATCTCACAGTTAAAATCAGGTCATTCATCAGTATTTACACAAAACAGACTAAAAGAAAGGAGCTTTTATCTCCAACTTCCTGTTTCTCTGCTTCTCATAACATCCTCACTAGAACTACTAGAATAAGTAAGCTCTCTATCATCCACCTACTCTCACATTAAAAAGTAGGCGTTTCATCCGCATTTTGACTTGATCTGAAAATTCGAAGCTCGAAGCAGTGGAAACGAAAATTTTATTCCCACATTTGGTCTTTTACAAGTATAAAAAGCCGTATTTTTGGTTTGGAGCTTGGGGTTTGGTCAGTAATGAAGAATTTTCTTTGGCGCTCTATTGCTCGTAATTTCTCTGTCACTAATTCCCTTGTAATTACACTTTATAGCCATAACAAACCCAGAAGCAGAACCAGAACCACAAACAGAAAAGTATAAACTAGCTAATGAACAGGCTGCTAGAAGCTACAGTAGGAAACCCTTTGAGAAGAGCAAAAACATCCGCCTCCGTCGTCATCTCCATCTCCATCCATTTTTCATCCTTGTCTGTCATTATTTATGATCAAAAGAAGTCAACAACTATTAATTCCAAAATTAACGGACAAAACCCACCAACCGACCGGTCCACCGACTTTTGATGCTGATGATGTTGAAGATGTAATAAACTCTGGACTCTGGATTCTAGATTCTGGATTCTGGATTCTCTGGTACTTACTATTTACATCAAACAAACCAAACCAAACCAAACAACCACAGCACAAACAAAGCTCGTCGCTGTTCAGTCACAAGTCACAAGAAACAAGAAACTAGTCACAAGGAGTAGTTAATAATAATAATAATAATAATAATCTCCATCATTATTAGTTGTTTGTGCATGATACATTGATGCATGTTGCACGCCTTGATTAATCCGACAGGATTATTTAATCCATGAACAAACACAAACACAACGAGTTACAAAGTTACAACTTTTCCTTGTAAATTGAGATAAATCATCTGAACGTCAAACAATTGCATAATTAATAGTTACTGCACAAAAAATTGAAGTGGATACAACATAAAATACAATGGCTTAAACAAGAGAGAAAAAATAAATGGTGCAGTGGGGGCAAAATGGTAGAATTAGCCAGATATTTTTCTAATGCTCCTCCATTTTCCTCGTGTTGAGAGTTGAGAGTTGCCCTTTCTGATTGTTGATTGTTAATCATTCACTTTTCCCTTTCTTTACGTCACTTGACCTTGACCTTGACAGTTGCTCAAATTTGGTGTTCCTCTTCCGTTTCCGTTTCCTTTGGTCTTTTTGGTTAGTTCCAATTTCCAATACAGATAAATAAGAAACGAGGGTGAGGAATTCGTTGTTTTTTTCTCGGTATAATTTCATGTGGAATTTCTAAATCCGAATCCGAACCCGAATCCAAATCTAAATTCTAAATTTGGGCTCCCATTAACGAGTTCACAAGGAAACGTGTTGAGCATGACTAATGAATGTTTTCGACTTGTTTCCACTCACAGTTTACCTGTCTCTGTCTCTCTTTGTGTGTCCGCGTCCGTTGTACGTTTACTTGTGCTTTTGGAGATTGGCTTTGGTTCTAGATTCTAGATTCTAGAGACTAGAGACTAGAAACTAGAAAGAGAACTTGACCATAACACAACAGCATACCTGGAAATGGAACGGAAAGGAGAGGAAGAAAAACACTGCTGTTCACTGTTCAAGTACTCCTTTCTCCACCCTTTTCCGTTCTCCGTAAATCCTGATGATTAACTAACCCGGACAAAAAACCAAAACCAAAAGGAAAAGGACAACGAAGCGTAACGTATGTACGTAAAGGAACACTCAGTATCTAGGAGAAAATTCCTTCGCATGGATTCTCCATTCTCAATTCTCGATGAACTCTGGACTCTGGACTCTGGACTGGACTTTCTCCATCCTCTTTTTTTATTTATACTCTATACTCTGAATGAGTGTAAATAAATGACGGTGAATTCACTCGTGTGTGTCCGTCCTTGGATTTTCTCATTCCTTTTCTATTTCTGCTTCTGTTTCTATTTCTCCACCTTCTTATTTTTCATCTTCTTTATTTTTGTCTCCAGCTCCATCGTTTCCTCTCATAAATAATCCCCAATTATACTCCTCAACCTCACACCACAATCCACAATTTACTTTATCACACCACACCAAATTCCATTCCATTCCACTCAAAGGCGACCACAAAATATGGCCAAAAACATGGAATCCAAAATCAAAACCGATATCCAATTCGGAATTCGGAAACTACTATAAATTGTAAGTAGGGAAAAGTGAAGGGAACAAGGAAATAAAAAACTGTGATAAAGATAAAGAGAGAGAGAGAGAGTAAAAGAATTCGAGTACCTTTGAACTCGATCCATTTTCATCCCATTTCCTGCCTTTTTGTATGCATTTATGGGAAAAATCCCACCAAGAACCCGCATCCACATCCACAATCAAATCCACATTCACATCCAGATTCGTATCATTCGTATCATTTCAAACCATGAAAAACGGGAACGGCGAGGAAATAAAATAAGTGGAAGAGAGAAGAGGAAGAGAGCGGGAGTGACAAGGGGGAAAAATGAGTGAAATGGCTCCAGTTTCCATTTTCCACCGTCATTCGAATTCATAGCGTCGTTCGCATGACACTAGCAAAATTTCACCTTTGACTCTTCCATTAATCTCGCTGTGTCTAGTTTTAGAATCTAGAATCTAGAATCTAGAGTCTCATCGTCATGGTCCTGGTCGTCGTCTTGGTCTGTGCCTTTTTCTTTCTCTATTTAGTTGTGGTTCTGGCTCTCTTTTTCCTCCGTATATTGACATGTATAAAAAAGTATGTAGAGGACTTTGAAAATCCGATTCCGATTCCAAATCATCCGCATACTACCATTTTTTTCGGTGAGTCAACTTATTCTCTCTCTCTCTCTTGCACTCCTCTTCTACTCTTCTACTTAAGTCCAAGCTCCAACTCTCCACGTGTATTTTATCTCTCTTCTGCAGTCAGTAGACACTAGACATCAGCTACCAATTCCAGTTCCAGTTCCAGCTCCAGTCACGCAAACAGTTAGCCATGCTTCCGCCTTTTCTCTCCATTATTTCCAAGCTTCAATGTTGAAAAGACGATGGATAATGGATAATGGATAATGGACAAGGAACAATGAAGAGTGAATAGTGGAAGTGAGAACTACTCAATACTCAAAACTCAAAACTGCTGGTTGAAACTAGAAACTAGCTAAAACTCTTAAATTCAAGCGTCAGCATAAAAAAGTTTCTAATCTAATCACTCCCCAGTTTGGGGGTTTCCTTTTAAATAAAAGCATTTTTTTCATGGCTTTAAATCCATCTTTAGGTCAAAATTTTAAACTCCAAGTTCTAAACTCTAAACTCTAGACTTGAGAATCGGGATAATTAAAATTGAGAAATTCTTGCATCACTCTGGATCTTAGAAAATGAGAATCGGGGATTGAGGATTAAAATTTAAGAAAATATCATAGTAATGTCTTGTTCCCATGTCAAAGTACTGGATGCGGTGTGTTGTGTTGTCTCATGTGTTGTTGTCGTATTGTACCGAGTAAAACGTGGCGGTGGATGGATTGTGGATAATGGATAATTGATTGATGATTATTATACTTGTTTTTATGTACAACATGAAAATTCTCACTGTTCCGTCTCCCCCTGTTCTCGAACTATAAAATTCTATACATTCTACGTTCTACATTCTCCAGTGGATAATCAGGGAAGGAAAGTTCAATTGTAGAATGGTAGGTTCGTGTGAGTAATGAGGGTAATAACTCGAGTAATGTGATTATCAGTACAAGATAATTGAACATTTATTCAATTATCTACATTCTACAGTCAAAATTCTAAATTATACATTAGACATCAAGTGCCTCCACTCTTCAATTTCTTCATACCTCTTTTGTATTGATTATTGATGGACCAAGCCAAGAAAGAAGGAGCAAAAAATGAACCTACAAATAAACACTAATTCCACAGCTCAAAGTTCAAAGTGGTGAAAGCTCCCACTGGCACACGCTGAACAATGAACAATCAACAATGAAAAATGCACAGTACTCAAAACTCAAAACTCAAAACTCGAAACACAATGCTCAATGCTCAACACACAATACAATTTCTTTAAACTACGTAACTATTGATACATACAATTCGCACAACTGACTTCTAGCATGGAAAATGTTGGACGAGGTAGAATTGAAAATTGAATTTTTTCCCTCGTAAAAATCCCCTTAGCATTTCACTACATCCCAGATTCTAGATTGTTAACTTGTTAGTTGTTAGCTGAGCTGAAATGGAAAATGGAAAATGGAAACTGGAAAGTAATGAAACCAATTGGTAAGACAGAGACACAGAGACAGAAAGAGAGAGAGAGAGCGGAAAAGGAAGGTCCGAATCCAAATTCAAGTCCAAAATTGAGTATGAGAAACTGATCGATTTCTCTTTATTCTTTATAGCATTTTCTCTCCTTTTATTTTCTTATTTCAAACCAAACCAATTCCTATCCAATATCAATATCCAGTGCAATCCAAATCCAACTCAAACCAGCTCATGCCAAACCAAACCAAACCAAGCCGTTCCTCTGTAGCTCCTTTGTGTTGCCATTCTTTCTCCTTGTTTTTCTCATACATGTGCTTGTTTTCCGTTTCTCTGATGTCTGCTCTTCTGTTCCTGTTATTTTTCAATGGCACTAGAAAATTCTAGATTCTAGGGCAAATCAATAAATTATTCCATACTGCATTAAATTACTCAGAACCAAAGCAAACCCAACCGAGTATCAAGAAACCAGAACCAGCAGCCAACAACAAATAATCCAGCTCAGTTCAGTTCATGACTGCCCTTCCACTAGGACTTTTCAACTCCATTTCCATTTTCCACTCTCTTCCCTTTTCTCTCGACTCTCGACTCTCGACAAAAAGTACAAGTACAAGTACAAGGATAACGATAACGACAACGACAACGACGACTAGAATCGAAAATCCAGAGTCTAGAGTCGAGAATTGCGAATCCAAAATTGAATCGATTCCATTATAATTCCCATTCCTTTTGGTTCTCTTATATTTGATTCAGCCAAGCTCATGTTTCATGTTTCATGTTTCAATGGAGAGTGGAAGAGTAAAAAGTGAAGAGTGGAGAGTGGAGAGTGAAGAGAGAGGCCATGACAGAGAAACGTCGTTTTCATACCCTGGCCCACTTTATCCTCTTGTTCCATTCTTCCATATTATTTTCACTCAATAATACTTGTGATGTGATAATACTCTTAATTTATTCCACTTCAATTCCAGAACAAGAACAAGAACCAAAACCAGAATCCAAATTCCAACCACCACCTTCTCCTTTCACAGTCAAATTCCACGTCTTTTACCATGTCTTGTGTATTGTGTCTTGTGTCCTGTTTCATGAGTTAAGAAAAACCACATTTTTAGCCTGTGGAGCCCTCCCAAGCCCAAGCCCCACTTTTGTTTCTTCTACTCTTCATAAAAAGTCTGTATAGAGTATAGAGTATATGAATAAAATGTACAGCGGAGCTCATGAGCTCGTATTTAATCCAATTTACTAGATACGAGATACTAGATACTAGATGAACTAGAAGAATTCCAAAGAATGAAGAAAGAAACCTTATCAAATTCCAAATTCCAAGTTCCAAATGATTCATTTGCATCTCATGAGACACAGACAATGATATTTTGTTCCAATTTCCAAGCGCTTGATTTAAGTCATACAAAGGAATTCTGCCTGAGCTGAAGGGAACAGACAGGAAAAAATTCTATGAATTCTATGATTTTTAGATCGTCCATCCTAATTTCTTGTTTTGATGGGGAATTTGAGGTTGAAATTGAAATGTTAAACTAATTGCAAGTGGAATGAATATGGAATATCGACCGGTTGTAGCAAAAACGTAGATAGGAAAGGAGTAAGAAAAAAAGTATAGTATTTTAGACTATACTTTTTTCTGTATGCGTACAAAAAGAAAGCGATATTGACCACTAATCGCCAAAGCCATTCGCTATTCGCCATTCGCTGGCGAGTAGTGGAAAAACATGTAAAAATGCCTCTTTCATCAGCATCAACAGCTGTTTCTCTTCCTCTTTCTTGTGATGTTCTCTTTTTTCCGTTCTCCTTTCACCTGTCCGCTCGTCTGTCGGTGTCGTCGGTCGTCTGCCTTCTTTTTAATCTAATGGTTTTGCGACTGGTGAAAGAAAGAGTGGGCTTTTGTCTCCTTTTATGTATACGTTTGCGTATGCACCTTTTCAAATCCCGGTATTCAGTATTCACATTCACCGTCCGCAGCTCACCATTCATCATTTTCTTTAGCATTATCATGAGCAGTGAACTACTTTCACTCGGAAACATCTGCCGCTGCCTATTCAAATGTCCAATCAAGTTCAAGGCTGACATTTTTCATCTTTTTACTAATGTTCTCCCTTTTCTGTTGACAAGTCCAATGCCAATGCCAATGCCCGTGTCCCATATCCCATATAATACATACAAAAGTACCAAGTACACTTATTTATTTAATACTGAATACTGAACACACGACGTGATGACGGGATGACGGGATTTAAGTTCTAGTTCAGACATGTCATTAATTTCAATCAAATTTCAAACGAGACATTCATCAATTCATCAACAGTTATAATTTATAATGGACATGTGCAAGGTGTAATTTGGATAAATAGTCCTACTTTTAACTAGTCCACGTGGATCCTTGTTTAAAAATTGATCCACATTTTTTTTCTTTTTGTGGAGCTGGGAACTCTGCAAAAAAACAACAAAAAATCGTACTCGTATTTCTACTCATCTTTTTTATTTGATTCTGGCCTCACTTATACGCATTGCAATCGTATATGAATTAATAAAAAGTCCAAAGTCCAAAAGTTCAAAAGTTCAAGGCAAAAGGCGCATAAATTTTTACATTTTCGTACGCTACTTATTCTACAAAAATTAATATTTTATGATAGAATTTTGTGAATTTGTTTGAGCTAAATACTATATAATATAAAATGCCCTACGTTCAATGTTAAGATTTCCACTGGATTTGTACATAGATGTGTGTGGGGAAAGTCAAAGTAAAGGCAAGGACGCTGGATACTGGATACTGAATAGTAGACACTGGTCGCTGGAAGAAGCCAGGTAAAAGAAAAGAGAAAGTACAATAGAAAAAAGAAAAATACCGTAGAGGAGTGGCGGAGAAATAGAAGGAGAAAAAGAAAGCAAGTGAAAGTACTTGAAAGTAATTGGACTTGAATTGGACTGAGAAAATATAACTGCCTCTTTTTTCTCCATGTTTTGCCAATGCTGTGTTTAGTGCTTAGTTACGTGTGCATGATCAGGGGTTGTCAAGCCCAGTGGAATAAAAAAAATAAAACCGAAAGCCAGGACAAAACTAACGCTAAAGTTTCAAGACAAAGAGGACTCTGAAGCACGGAGACAAAAAGAGGGGAAAGAAAGAACAATAGCACAGGATCCTATTATAGTACTCTTCATTTTCTACTTTCTGCAGTCCAGAATTTAGAATCTAGAATCTAGAATCTAGAATATGTGAGCTGTGGACTTTACTGACAGTGAAAAGAAAATATACAAAGTTGGAACCATCCTCACATCCTTTACAAGCCTCAGAATGTAGAATGTAGAATGTAGAATGTAGAGTGTAGAGTTTAGAGTTTAGAGTTTAGAATTTACAAGATTCCGACTTTTTACTTTTTCTCTACTCGAAAGAATTCACATTTCACATGCATCTGTCACGTTATACTCGAAATTCTTGCCTGTTTCCGGTCAACTTCCCAGAGGCTCCATTTTAATACAGAAAAATGGGCAGTAGAAAGTGAAAGTGAAAGTGAGTGTAAGTTAAGAAGGGAGTAAGTAAAACAACACAGAGAGAGAGAAAGCGAGTCCTCCATCCGAGGAATCCTGACAAAACATGTACACTGTACAGTGTACAGTGTACAATGTACGACGTAGCGCGTTGAGCGTTGAATGTACAAAATATCCACTATCCACAGTTGTCTAAACTTTTCCTCTCTAAAAATTAAACTTGTGGGTTGTACAGTGTACATGTACAATTTACAGCTAGAACATTCAGATTCTTTTGACCGAGACGAGACCAAAAAGAGCTGCAGGGGATTTCAAAGTATTTCAAAGTATTTCCAACTTTGAAATTCCTCCTGTCCTCATTTCCAATTTTAACCCACGTATATTGTCACTTGTGGTTTAGCTCCAACTTTCCGACCCGATGCTATACCATGCTATACCATGCGATGCCATGCGATGCCATGCGATGCGATGGCAGACAGGGCAAAAGTTTTTCATACCATTCCAAACTGTACTAAAAAGCACATTCTCTAGTACATTGTACATTGTACACTTAAGAATGCACATTTTTATTATTATTATATTTGTTCACTTGTACCTTGTACCCTTCACATCAATCTACATTTCAACAACCACATTCGAGATTTTTAGAGAGAAGAAACAAATAACCAACAACCAACAACCAACATTTACACAATCCTCTGACCATGTAGATATGATATTACACAAAATTGTACCTTGATAATGACACTGATATTGATATTGATTCGCCTTCTTTCTCCATTTATTTTCATGTCTCCACAACTTGAAAACTTTTTGAAACTACAAAATTGAAAAGAGGAAATACTAATTCAATTACAATTAAATTACTCATGATGAGGAAATTGACCAGTAGCAGTGGTACAAAATTTAATAGCTTTTGTATCTATACTTGTATTTGTATTTTATTATAACGCTACTTTCTCCGTTAATTGACCTTAATGACCTTTGTTGGGTTTATTAAACAAGTCAAGTCACGTCACGTTGAGACTGAATTTTCCTTTAGGCAAGTCGATTCGGTAGATTCGGTCGTTTCTTCACGTGCTTCCTTTTTTCTCAAATTTCTTGTTAACCTTATTACTTTGAGCACGGAGCAAGGGACAAAATACAAAATAGAAAAGGAAGGAGGAAATGTTAAATTGTATCAATCTTGATTTTCCATCAACCTCTTTTATTAAAAACACATCATCAACAAGAAAATAGACATGCGTGTATGAAAACCCTTTTTACTTTTTACTTTCTACAGTTGACCAAATTACAACAACAAAACGTATTATCAATAGAAAGTACACATTATCTGTACAGTGTACAGTGTACACGTAGACAAAATAGGAGGAAGAAACAGAATTACGAGCATAAACTTAATAATGAGGACGAGAAGGAAAACGAGAAAGGACAGAAACCGGAAAAATAGTGTCTTGATATCTTTCATGGATCACAAAGCATAAAGCATGTAATTTCAACGGTGGCAAAGGGAAAGGAAGTTCGTGGGTAATTTAAAAGAGAAGTGGAGCAGGAAACAAACGTGAAAATCCAATGCCTAGTCTCTGCTTTGTATTTCAGGTAATAAAATAATAATCCAAAACATAAAGCATCAAGAATCCCCATCGGCAAAATAAGAAGGATAACGATAATTGATCCCTAATCACAAAATGATCCAGTTTCAAATTTCAAATTTCAAATTCCAAATAGCCAATTGGAATTTAATAGACTTTAAAACATAAAAACATGAGCAGAGGCTTCCTCAACCTTTATTTTATTATATTACTCGATCCTCGATCCATTCTCAGTACATTTTGCACCGTGTTTTGTCTAGAATCTAGAATTTATAATCTAGAGCCTCGAGTCTAGAGCATGGAGTTTAGAGTTTAGAGTTTAGAGTTTAGACTTTAGAATGTAGAATATAGAATTACAAGAAAATGAGTAGGAAAAGCTTTTGTTTTATCAGTACACCATAGATAGTAGACTGTGTGCAATCTTCTCTCCATTTTACATGGAATAAATACATGAACTTTTTGGAAAATTGAGAATTGAGAAACAAGCCTCGTCATGTCTATTATTATTATTATTATTATTATTATCTGCCATAATTTCCATGTTGGCAGCCTCCATCAGATCACATCAGATCAGACCACGGCACATCCAATTTGTCTCAGTTTACAACACAATTCACTATTCAGTATACAGTATACAAAGCATAATGTAGTGTACAGTAGGAAGTAGAAGATTGAAAATAACCCACCTCAAAGCAAGGCTCTTGGAGAAACTTGATAATGAAGCCAATTTCAAAATCCTCGTTTCTTCCACAACATGGTGAAAGCATGAGCATTGAGCATTGAGCATTGAACATGGTGCAACATGGATTTATTTTATCCACTATTTACAATATACTGAATATTGAATATTCACCTTTACAAGTAACCAGCAGCTGTTTTCCCATCAAAATTGTCTAGTACAAAATATGAAAATAATGGGATATGGACATTTGGATTTTTGAAAACATAAAACAAAATCCAAGTCCGAGTCTAGTCTTGGTCATGACCATGGTAACGAAAATCGATGATCCATAAATATTCATACAAAATAGAATGAATATTCATGCCAAAGGAAAGATGAATCTCCATCCTCATTGCCATCCTTATCCTCGTTCACAGAGACTTTTAATGACATGTTTTGAATGTCAGAATATCCGAGCTAAGAAGCACATGTACAAAATGTGTAGCATTGGAAAACTGGAAACTGGACCAATGTGTACATTATATGTAAAATATGTACATTCTACATCTATAGATTCTAGATCAATTATGAATGTCCTATATTTAGACTAGTTCAACAAGTTTAAGGCCGTGATTGAAAATATACTGCAGCCAGTCGCGCACCGTTATATATTATGTATTTGGCTATATTTAGTATTATCTATTAGTAGCAGTGGTTTCAAAGGCGGATTGATTTTATCATAGATCTGAATCTGGAGATGAACCTGAATTTGGATTTGGATCTGGATATGAACGGATATGGATGGAATGTTGCCAGAGAATTTCAGGCACTGGAGATTGGAGATTGGAGATTGGAGATGGAAATAGATGAAAGAGAAAATTAAAATGAAAACGAAAAAATGAGACGGGAACGGGAGCTGTAGCGAAAGTAATAGAGTTGAAAAGGATAAGAAGCGACTCGAAACATGTGTACATCAGAGGAGACAAATCCAAATGCTCAATCCGTCTGCTCTAAATTTAAACGAGTGGTGACTGGTGAGCAATGCCGATGGTTAGTGGAAAGTTGGATCAAAAAGGAGAAATGATAAACAGAAAAGGACGGTGGAAGACTTGAAATGGACCAAATGTTATACATTTACAATACCAACGCCAATGTGGATTTTGTCTTGATTC
>JAQGBH010000669.1:0-45019 GCA_034698265.1 Sminthurinus aureus
TCGGCCCAATTTTCAGCCGAAAAAAGCAGCCTACTCGCCCGAATTCGGCAAACTACCTGGAAAATCCAGGCGAAATTGGTCCAAATTCACCAAAACTCGTCTGGTCATTCTTACTTTTTCGCCGAAAATTGGGCAACAATTTGGCCAAAAAATCCAACCTAATCCAGGTTTCAGTTTTTGATGCAGGAAATATAAGTAAATAAATTATGATATTAGTCACTAAAATGCCATTTTGCCCAATTTTTAGGAAAAAATTAGAACAGTTTGAAACCGTAGAACCGTTTGGAACCGTTTGGAACCGTAGAACCGTTTGGAACCGTAGAACCGTTCGGAACCGGAACCGCGGTTCCAAACGGTTCTGAAAATTTTTCCAAACGGTTCCACGGTTCTTAAAATTGGAACCGTGCAGACCTCTAGTTATATCTCTGGGCAGAATTGCATACAGAATAGTCCATGAGGTCACGAGTACTTCTGTCTTTAGAATTTAGAAGATGTAATTCAAAGTATCGAATATGCAGAAAACAAAAAACCGAACCGTTCAACTTTACTAAATAACAAAATTGTCAAATGCCGCCGTCGGTTTTTGGGCTCGTACTAAATTATATTCAAGGAACAGAAGAACTACTGGGTACATGGATTTTCCCACAGCCCGGAAAATGAGGAGAAAAATGGAAGCGTATAATGCGGAATGGATGGAGTTAATGTATAATGTAGAATGGAGGATGAAGGATGAAGGATGGAAGGAAGATCTAAACAGACAGGTGGATGAAAGGGAAAAAAGAGGATAAAAGAAAATTATTTTATGTGTTTTCAGTCTTGAGTCTCCAATTTCTAGTCTGAATTCGTTTCTTTATGTGCTTTGTAGATTTACAAAAGGAGATGAAAAGTACACACCGCATCTAGAATCCAGAATCTACTATCTACTGTATACACAAAGAAAGTATATAAAGCAGGAAAAGGAGAGGAAGTAAAGGAGATGATTGAAAAAAGAATCAAGAATCAAGAACCAAGACGACAACGAAGGATAAAGAGAGAATGAGCGACATAAAAAGGAAAACGACAAGAACTCACCAGAATCATAAGTATTATCACCATTATCACAAAACTCGACCATCTTCGTATGAGTGATGTCTTTGTGGGACGCGAGGAAGAGAACTACTTCTCGTTTCTCATTCTTGATGGGTACAATGTCGAGTAAACACCAAAACGGAGTTCCATTTTTCTTATACAAAATCACTTCACACTTCAACTCGGTCTTGAACTCCAATGATTTCTCAATCTGCTGCTTCTGCTCCTCAGGTGTTTCCGCACCATACAGAAATTTACAGGCACAGCCTTTCTGCATTATCTGAGCACGAGCATAACCCGTCAACTCACAGAAACCATCCGAACAGTAGACAATAGGACGAGTGTTTACTTGAGCATTTCCCAGCACAAAATTCGAATCTGTATAAAAAAAATATAGAAAAACAAAGAAAAAACATCATCATTAGTTTTCTCATTAAACTTTCAATTTACATCTGGTGGATTTATAATTATCATCATAATAAACAATCATGAGTCATGCGTATTATGTATTATATTTTAATTTTTCTTTGGTAGGATTGATTTTTAAAATTTTAACCTCAGCGTAGACGTTCTACAGTCTACAGTCAAGATTCTACATTTGTATTTTCATTAATTTAATCCAGCGTCACCGTAAATCAACATTTCGACTTCCGACAACTTTACACTTGTGTGTCAAGATTCTACCAATCTTAGTTTTATATAACCGATGAAATGAGAGCATATATCTATAGGATGTGAGACATAAGATATAAGTAATAAAAGAATTGTTTTTCCCTATAATATAAATTTCTTTCCTACTGTTCTTTTGTTATAGACACTTTCTGTAATTCAATTCCAGGTTCCAGGAAAGAGGGGAAAACTTTGGGACATTCAGTAAAAGTGCTAGGTGATTCCAGGATTCTAGGATTCTAGAAAATGGATCTATGTAGTTGATACACCATGTATAAATGTATCATACACAATACAGAGATGCATTAAATTTGTGTATAGTGTACAAGGTGCAGACGTAATATAGCATTAAAGGACAATGGCACAGACTAACGAGAGATTCATTCAGCTTTTGGGAAAACTTTTATTTTTGTCAACTTTGTCATCAACAAGGTAACTTTTTCCTCCTTCTCTGCAACTCTATCCTTTTCATTGTTCATTGTTCATGGTTCGTGGTTCATGGCACAATTCTTGTTGTTTTTCTTCCTCCTTTCCTACTGTCTACTTTCTACCTACCTTCTTGTCATTTCCTTTCTCCTCTCTAATAATCAGAGAACCTGAACTAGAAGTTAGAATTACCATTGTATTCCGATTTGTGATACGTCTCACTCCTTTTCTTATTTCAGATTTCAGGGGCCAGCACCAGACATCTACAATGCACATCGCACATCGTACGTAGTATAAATGTTTTCTTGTTTATGCCAAGCACATCTTTTGCCTGTTATCTGTGCAGTGTTCACTGTTTAGTGTTCAGTTCAAGATCTGCCAAATGCAGATGTACATGTGTGCATAAATACTAAATACTAAGCAGACTGACGCGCCACCACGAATAACATTATTGCCTTCTTGTCAGCAGTGTGCAGACACAAATCAAACTAATCTTTTATCTTTTATACATGATCTGCCATCCTCAACACTCAACACTTAACACCGCACCGACTGTTGCGTTGGTATTGGTTTCAGTATTATACTGTATAAGTTTCAAATACTCTTTGACTCTGACTCTGAACTTATGTCATTAATATCCGCACAGTGCTCAAAATAACTCTTAAAATCTCGTCGGTGAAAGAAAAATAGATGGGTCAACTTCCTTTCTTCACACCTACGCACTATATACGAACTACGGGCTGTCTGTATATTTCTTGTTTGTTGTTTTCTAGATTGTAGATTGTACATGTTCAAGGTTCAAGACTCAAGACAGATATTTCATCTCCAGGGAGAGTGGAAAAGGTTTTGTTTTACTAATGTTGTTTGTACAAGTACCATCAAAGAAATTATTTGTTCAAAGTTTACCGAGAAAGCATCATTATCATTGGAACGTCTCAGCTGTCGAATCTACAATGTAGAATGTAGAATGTACATTGTACATAACTTGAAGGAGTGCAATATGTAATTAACTAGAAAATAAATCCCCCGTCTTTCAACATTTTCCAGAGATTGTCGAGTCTCACAACTTTTATAGCATCAAGTGAATGAATACCTGTGTACTGTGTATACATATAGATTATGGATCTTATACGGATATGCGTCATTATTCATGGTAGTGATAACTACGGATCTTGGATCTTCCATCTTCCATCTTCTAATCTACGATTCGAAATTGGAAATTGGAAATTAGAAATTAGAAATTGTAAATATGTTCTAGCTCAAGCTCAACAAGCCTGCCTTTTTGTAGTTATGTAGCATGTCATAATTCGTATAGTGCAGCGTAATATGATCCAGAAGTGAAAAAAACTGCGTATGAGTATAATGAGGTAATTTGACAAGGATGGTGAATAAAAGAAATTTATCCCTAGGTTAGCTGCATACTACACACTACACACACATGATCCGTGATCCATGATTAGACTAGAAAATGGAGCGTAGATCCGACGAACAGGGATATTCAATGCGAATCTCGTTTCGTTTTGTACATACAAAAGCCCTGTTGTGTACATAATGTAGACAAGAAGGGATTGACTATGTTAGAGGTTGCTGTAAATATGTAGAACTAGGAAGTCTACCGATCATATTGGTCCCTCCAGTGATGTGTTGGTGTAAAGTTTAGGCGGATATTTGCAAGCTAGGACGCCAGGGCTGTACACTGTACACTGTACAATCTTGAATTCTAAATATTCACTCCCACCTACCAGACCAAGCTAACAGAATAGAATTTAGTCCTTGTGAATTGTGAATCTGAATCAAAATCCAAATCGAAATCTGGGTCTTGTACGCTGGGAATTCACATTGCACGTCTACCGTCTTCCGTCTACCATCAACAGGGAATGGCGAACAGTCTACAGTCTGCAGTTTACACACATTGCATTAACTTCCATTCCATTCTAGTGGATGCCATCCTATTCCGTGATGTGTTTGGGAAGAGGAAGAAACGGGATAAAATGAAGAATGAAGAGTGAAGAATAGGGAATGAGGGAGTTGGATTTGGAGCTCGAGTTGGAGTTTCAGGAATCGATCCATCGAAGGTGGAAGAATGAATGGATGAATGAATGAGGGTTTCGGAGTAAACTAATAGCACTGACTTAATTTGTTTTCGGTTCTCTTATTTCTACCTTACTCTCTCTGTGTCTGTCTCTCTCACGCTTGTTCCTTCTCTTTTCTCTTGTCTCTCGTCTCTCGCTCACTCGATTCTCTATCTATTTAAACATGTTGGCTTTTGGTTAATTAAATTCCCTGTGGTGGAATTGATGAAATTGAAGACAAACGATGCAAAATCTAAGATCCAAGTTACAGGTACAAAACGGAAACACACTCACATTTGTACAACGCACATTGTACATACTACATACACCCACAGGCATGATGATTTTTCTTATCTTTTTTCATTTTTCATTGTTTCTATGAACTAAATATGATTTATAGGTATAGATGATCTTTTATTATGAGTTTCAACTATGCTGAAGTAAAATCTAGAATCTTGAAACTTGAACAACTTGAACAAGCATATTCAATGTTCAATGTTCAATATCCAATGTAAAATCTTCGGGTACAAATACGTAATTTTTTATTCGTGCATTTGATCAAATTACCCGTACGTTCAAAATGCACGCCTCTTTTTGTTTTATCTGTACTGATAGAAGATAGTGTGATTTCTAATTTTGAATTTCTAACCCACATTCCTCATCAGTGTTCCATTTGGTAAATCATGTTCGATTATAGAAAATAAAAAATTACAACCCGTTGAACCGGAAAACTTGGAATTAGGGACTTGGAAGAGAAAACATGGGATGTGGGCGAGGGATGAAATTGGAAAACGCAAATTGGAAATTAAAAAAAATTACACTAGACCACATCAGAATTTGCAGGGGGATCAAAATTTAAAGCTCTTTTTAAGCTTTACTCGGTAAAAATTGATTTTTTGGATTTTATTTAAAGCATATATTCCAAATTGAACGCCGGAACACGACTGCTGAATATTCACTGTTGACAACGACAATATAGAATTTAGTATTGTGAAAAAGGATGAATATGATGTCGACATCATGTCATGTAATGTTATGTGAAATCAACTCTCAACTCGGAGAATTCCCTCTCCATTCCATTTCCAGTTCCATTGCTCTCTCGATTCTCAATCCTCAATTCTCAATAGTCGTACATGTACGTAGATTTTAATTAACTGATCCACAATCCACAGTAGATTGACATGGATATTTTGGAGTTTGGATTTTAGATTTTAGAGATATGCTCCTTTTATACGGGATTGTACTATGTACTGTGTATAGCGTCTAATTTAATATAATATGTACAGTGTACAATGTACAACAGACATCTGAAATACGACGTACGACATGTGACACATAGGTCAAAACGCTTGATAAAATAGACTGTAGAAAATATACCATGTTATTTGTTATTTGTTATTGAGGGAATTGAGAATTGGGCGTGGGTTTTGAAATATTAAATTTACGATTAGAAATTGAGAGAGGATGGAGAATTGAGAAGGATCGATGAGTGGGTTAAAAATAAAAGTGGCAGGAAAGACAGATATACGTTTCAAAGTTGTCAGTTGTTCAAATTCCATTCAAAAGTTTGTCCCCTATCAATACTCAATATGTATTATGTGAATAGTGAATACGAATACAATATGATATGAAATTCAACAACTTGAAAAATATTTTCAAGTGTATTAGCAAAATCTCTACCTCTTCCTCTTGCTTACTCAAGGTATCTTTTGTACAAAATCATATCGATATCGATCATTTTTGTATTGGTTCAAAGTTCAAATATTCAAATATTCACATATTCACATTTGCAGAGATTTCTTGTGAAGTTAAATGGGATTTTGAAATGACAATAGATGAGTACTGAGTACGCCTATCTCTTTCTCTCTACATTTGCTCTTCTTTAGTTCTGATTCTCTTCAACTCTGCTCCTCTTACAATTCAGATAAAACTAGAGTAAAAAAGAAAAGAAAAAGGACGATGCACATCTACATCTGTGTAATATGTACAATGTACAATGTACATTGTGAATTGTCGTGCATGCTCCATGCTCAATTCTCAATCCTCAATGTTCAACTCTATACTGCAAACTGTAAACTGTAGACTGTAGACTGTAGATTGGAGATTGGAAATTGTGGGACGTGCAGGTTATGAGTTTTGAAAGGTAAGCTAGGAAGGAGAAAGGGACGAAAGAGAATTTGTAGACAAGAGAAGTAAAACTAGAACTAGAGCTAGAAGTAGAAAGTTCTTTGAAACCTCCTGCGACGCTTTCCAATTTGTTAGAAGCTTCTTTATTCCAACTTCTTTTTCCTCTTGCTCTTGTTCCTTTTTTCTACGCTCACAACTCTCTCTCTCTCTCTCTCTCACTCTTTTGCTCAGATTTGGATATGGTTTGACTATGAATGCGCTCAATGCTCAAGAATTTTCCATTCCTATTTCCTATGCATAAGAGAGATGACAGAGGATAGAAGACTTTCTGATTACATCTGCATGCATTCACATGCATTTGGAATGTAGATATGCATAACAAAGATAGACTTTCATCCAGAACACAGAGTCAGAGTCAGAGCCAGACTCAAGATATAGAGCCAGTCGCCAGTACTCTTCACATCCATTTAAATTACCAACACACATACATTTGCAATTTGCATTTACTATGCTGTGCACTGTGCACTGTGTAGAATCAGAAACCTTCATGAAGAGACAGCAACAGCAGAAGCAGCAGTCTGCTATCTGCCATCTCATTTCTGTCATGGCGTAAGCCGTGGTTGTGTGTGTTTGTCTACAGAATATGTTGTACAGTGTAAAGTGTACAGTGTACAGCGTCTGTACACTTGACAAGGCCGACGACAAGGAAATCATCTGTTTAACTTAAGCGTGCTCAATCCGCATATTCCTGTACATATTTATGTAGATAAAACGGTAGAGGAATAATTGAGAGCGATGAGATGTTGTCGGTTGTCAAATGTAGGTTGTCGCTTGTCGACGGTCGTCGTACACTAAAATTCTACGACGGTACATTATTATGATTATCCTGATTTAAATTTGACTCAAAACTCAAAGCTTCAATAATTTTCTAGTGCCTCTTCATTCTCCATTCTCAATCCTTAGTCCTAAATCTTTTACGGAGAAAAGGGACGTTTTATTCATTGAAAAAATTATAATGACTTCAAACTCCAGTTCTAATATTTCTATAATATGCGGTTTAGTAGTAAAAAGTCCAAAGTACAGAGTACAAATGGACAGATTACATATGAAAGATGAAAGATGAAATGGGGTCTACTTGAATCAAATTTCTAAAACATAATCCCACTTTATGAGTGTTTTAAGATCTCAGAAAACTTTGAATAATTATTACATTAGTCTACAGTCTACATTCTAGAATCTATAGCGTAGAGTTTAGAGTTTAGAGAAAGTTTTAGATTCTGATTTTGAATCTGAATTCTGGCTAGTGAGAGTGAAAGTTGAGTGCGTGTGTAGTTTGAGGATCTGTAGATATTTTTGATGTAATTTAAAGTAAACGGAGACAGAAGGTAGGGGAAATTTTCAAGCTAGTCGAGATCCGAGATTCGAGATTGGAGATCTGAGAGTCTAGAGTTGAGAGTAGAATGAAGGAAATGTCGCTGGGTGATTAAAATGTGACAAAAACCCACTTGTGCAGCTACCTAAAACATTTATGTGGTCTCCCGTTTTTACTTTTCCATTTCTATTTTATTCATTCCATTCTCAATTTTACTGTATTAACTATAAAACCTATACTTGTACGAGTACGAAAGATGAATTTAGAAGGAGAAAAGAGAAAAGTAAGGGAGAAAAGTTTATAAATATGGAATATGAAAGAAAATCTAGAATCTAGAATCTAGAATCTGCAGATCAAAAATTGAGAAAAGTGGAAAAGTACAAGAAAAAGTAGTTTTGTACTGGTAAACTTGCACAAAAAGAATCTATAGAAAAAGAAGATGAAAAATTTCCAATCGATAATTTTGGGGGATGATGGAAGAAAAGGAGAAAAAAGACGAATAAAAAGGTGATGCTACGGTCACAGCCACAGTCACAGTCAAAACCACACGCTTGCAACTGCGTTGAATTTTGAATTCAACATTGGTAGCGCACAAGAAAATATACCAACTAGAAGCTACCAACTCGTTCCGGACTTTTGCATCAGCATTTTGTACAAGGCATTAATATGATCAGAAATCAGAAGGAGGCGGTGATAGGTGAGAAAGGAGGAAAGGTACAAAAGCTTTCATTTCAAATTTTTTTAACGGATGCATGTTTTACGTCTAACCTCGAGCGTCTAATTTCTAATGTCGAATGTCTAATGTCGTATGTCGAATTATCATCATCATTATTATCAGCACTCTCATTTCTCATTCACGTATTTTCTGGTTTGATCCAGTGTTCATTTTCCTTTTCATTTTTTTATTTTCATACTTGTGTATTCAACCGTCGTTTCTCCATATGCACAAAGTACATGTATGCAGATGCAAATATCTACATTTGTTCCTCTATTCAAAGAGCTGTATGCACACGACATACGACGTTGTTTTTCAGCCTTGATGTTTGGCTCCGCTTGGAGTTTGAAAAGGCAGATTTCCTTAATGATATTGACATTTAAATTCCATTTCATATCCCATTGTCTCAGGAGAAGTCGCAATTTCACATCCAAATCCAAATCCATATTCAAATCCAAAGAGCGTTTCTTTGGATTCTACCCTTTAAAACACACATTTGCTTATATGTACGTAGCTTCTGAGAACTGAGCTCACACGTTCTCAGATTTCGGTTGGATGGTTTACAAAAATACTCAGAGGACAAAAGTCACTCTCCAAGGAGAAAATCCTAGTTTCTAGTTTCTAGTTTCTAGTTCCAAAACCTTACTTTTTTCTCAAAGTATCCACAATCCTCAACGTATTCCCACCAAATTTATTCCCATGAGATTATTTCTCTTTCTCCACTTCTCTGTCTTCACAACACATACATAATATGTACGACACACGTGAGTGTGAAGGGAAAGTAGCTCAAATCCCCAGTAAATACCAAAAACGGTCCTAAAAATCACATAAAATTTCTTAGCATGCGTCAACGTTGCTGATTGATGCAAAGTACAAGGAGCTTGGAGATTGGAAACATTTTTTTTTGTCTTGAATGCTCCTTCAAATGTCAGAATAATTAAGAAATGAACAACAGTCGGCTGTCGACATTCGAAAGTTGGACTAATTGTAAATTGAAAACTTTTTATAGTTTTTATCTAGTTTGTCCATTTTTGGAGAAAATAGATATATGGGAAAACTGGGACATAAACTACAGTGAAACTGCGAATGATTTTGTTTTGACACAGCTGCTTTAATATTCATTTGTGTTTTGAGCTTTGAGCTTTGAGATTTGAGTTTTGAGTGGTTCAAGTTATTCTCGTTTTATGAAAAAATCCAAAAGTACTGGATAAGTTTTTTTCTTTGTCTCTGAAGAGTCTGAAAGCTTACGCGAAGGTACTTTTGTCCTGTTTCCATGGTCCACGTGTTGGATTTATTCTTTACGGTTTACTTTTTGGCACTCTAAACTCCAAACTTGATGATATTCCCAAGTGTCTTTGTTTTGTGTCTTGTGTCTTTTGGCTTTTATTCCGCGCGTCACGTGCTAGTTTTGTTTTGAAACAAGCTTAAAAACTATTTATCCTTGCGTTTTTGTTTTACATTTACAGCTTTCTTCATTGTACTACATTGTACATGGGGCATGGGTGATGTTTGATGTCATTTATACAAACATGACGATGGTGATGAATAATGAATAGGGAATAATATTGTTGTTGACGAAGCCTATTAACAAGCAGGGAAATTTGCAAAACGTATGCAAATTTATGTATCCTACTTCATGGTATGCAGAGTGATTAGAGTAATCTTGCTCCAATCCCAGTGCATGCCATTACGGATTACACATTGTGTGACATGCATTTTCGCATTGCAAGGTACAAGGTACAAGGGGAATGGAGGATATCAAATTCCACTTCCGTGTTTCTCCGTCTCCGCCTTTAAACTAATGACATTCTCAGTTCTTATAAACATCATAGGTACCATCGTCCATAGAACCTGTGCACTTGCAGGTTACAAGCCGACTCCACAACCTGCAAATCCCAAATACTATCCCTGTAGTTAAATGAGAGAAACTGGCAACTGAGTCACCCTTGATCTCGTTTATTTACATATAGATATTCCATACAAGTATTCAAATCAACAAATTGGAAATCAAAAACCACAAATAAGTATATAAAATATACAGATAGAAATGTATTTACATATACAAAAGGTAGCTACAACTTGTTTAAATTCTACATTTGTAAGCCACAGAAGTAACTCAATCTACAAGGGAAAATATGATCTGTATGAGAAATAGGAGAAAGGGAAAAGCTAGTGTTAAATATCTGGATTTTAGAAACTAGAATCTAGAATCTAGATTCTAAAATGATGATTTGATGATTCAGTACCAAAATGTCCTAAAATTGAACCAAATGAAATTACATGTGCTCTGCGCACCACAAACTGTCGAGTAGCGAGTAGCACATACAACATGTTTTATCTCATCGGAGGACAAAATGAGGATTAGAAAATAGAATACTCGCTCTCTCTTTCACTTTCTCTCGCACTTTCTCCCTCGATCTCGATCTTTAGTTTGCATTTCCCTCGACCCTCAACCATCTCATTAAAAGTCAGGACGACACTTTGATTCTCCCATTCCACAGCAAATTATTAGTGCTAATTAGTTGAGCTTCACCATAAAATTAATCTTGATAGTCATAAAAATTCTGAGTGGCATTGGCATTGGTAGTGGCAGTGGAAAAACTACCGAGTGTGAGTATGCAGGATACATAAGTTACAAACGCACGGAGGTTGTAGTTTGCATTGGTAAAGATATTTGGCACGCATGCCAAAAACCACGCTCGTAGTTTGAATAAATAAATTGTAAAGTCACTTTGCACACTGTGTGCCATAAAACGTAAAACCTATAACATATAACACATAAAAAACCTATGAACTTTGATTTGTGATGAGTTTAAAAATTAAAGGCTGCGTAATGCGTAATAGAATCATTCATCTCCAGTGTCCACGTTTCCTTTGTAATACTAAACTCTTTTGATCGTTTGAGCTTGTTGGCGACGGATTATGCAGATTACTGATTAATAAATGAAGGTAGTTACCACATAATTTTTGTAATAAATCTGTTATTACCATTGTAAAACGCGTTTTGGAAGTGCGTGTAAAATCCATTAAAATGTAAAACATTGGCAGTTGAACATTGAGCGTTGAGAATTGAGCGCTCGCATTCTCTACCCTACGATTGTTATAATTGTGCACCTATGACATTCGCAATTTTTATGATACAGTCTACAATTTCACAGGTTTTGAATGAAACAGAATGACCGTTTTCAAAGGTCCCACTTTTTCCGGAGGTGAAAGGAAAATATACACTACTTTTTTGAACAAAATGTCAAATGTGAAATTCGTAGCAAAACATCAAAAGTACGATATTGTTTTTTAGTAGACACTGGACATTCGACATTCGACGTAGTATTATGCTAACAAATGTACGTGAACACTGGACATGAATAGAACACTTCATTTAATTTCAATAAATGTTTAGTGTCTCACGGCTCAAGGCTCACGGTAAAATGAATTCTTGCTTCAGAGAACAGTAGAGTAGACTGCAGATAAAGTAGATTGTAGATACTGGACACATTATATTTTAATAAAGGAATATTTGTCTTTCATGTTAGTTTTCCTTTGTCATTCGTTCATTGTACTTCATTTTCCAACTTTTACCAAGCGAAAGAGAATTTAATAAAAGAAAAGGACTTCTCCAAATTCAACCTGTCCTGTTTTTCAACGTTTACCATTTATTTTACCTCTTTTCAAGCGTTGTCAATTTGACAAGCTGACAAGCCATGACATGACAGGACAGGACATTCTGTAAATTCTGTTCCACCACCTTTTAATTTGTCCCCAGCAATATCATATAAACGCCCACACGCTGTTTATCTAAAATGAACGTGTTATTACAGCTACTAAAGATGTCCGAATATTGAAAAAAGAGAATACAAAGAATGTAAAATTGATTTCACATTCAATGACATTGCTTGACAATATTTTCAACCACGTTTTCCCCAGTGCTGTAGTATTGTAAATTGAAAATTGAAAACTTGTGAAGGATAGTTGGACCTCTTTGTTCATATAATAAATTGAAGGAAAAAATGTAGCATTTTACTTTACAAGTGCCCTCTTTCATAGTACACTGTGCAATGCAGAATAATAATAATAAGTAATATTATGAAAGTAGAAAACCAATTTTTGAGCGAAGGAAAATCTGTATCTACACAAATAATAAGAAACGTAAAGAGAAAAGGCTGAACAAAGATCCAAGTGATGGAGTGAGTAAGTGGTGAGTGTGTAAACATGGCCAAGAAATCCAAATAGATACTCTTCAAATTCCACATTTTTCTCTAGTGTTTCCCCGCCTTTTCTGAACATTTTAGAATGAAAGAATGGACAATGTACAATTTATATACGTTTACAAATGGCTGGTACATAAGAGATAAGAGAGAGAAGACGTTGAGAGTTGAGAGTGATCAGATGGAAGCGTGTATGAAATCAAACACTTGAAGTAAAAAATGTACATTGTAAAGAGGAAAAACTTGTGTGTTTGTTTGGATTATCTTCACGTGAATTTGATACTGTATGATGTATGATAAGGGTGATGACGAGACGGGAGAGATGAAATGTAAGAGGAAAATACTAAGCTGACTGTTAACTCCTACCCGTTCAATTCATTCTCCATTTTCCATCCTCCGTCCACGGATATCAGTATCATGGCACACTTATCCTGCATTATACACTGTACATTGTACATACTAAAAGATAACAGATCAATGATAAGAGCTCCACGTTTCATTTGTCTCTAGTGTCAGTGGCTATGGATTATGGATTACGGATTATGGCTAAGTCTTACAAGTTAAATGGTAAATGGTAAATGGTAACATCATGTGTTTACCATATGGAAATATCGTAAATGCTAACGGCTGATGGTAAAAATCAAAAATAAAGGCGTATAAAATCACCATATCCACAATCCACAATTTTATTCGTCTTGCCCTTGGTTTTTAGCAAGCAAAGCTGACTATTGCTTTCCTCGTGTACGGCTGTCTGTCCGTGCACATTGGGGAAATGTGAGAAACTAGCCATCTAGTAGGCACACGTTGAACTAAGTACTCGCAGTATTTAGTCTCACTATGCATAATGAATTTGATGAATGCGAGACTTCGTATACTCAGCTTCGCTTCCGGGGCTTAAAGCATTTATGCTTTCAAAGCGATATAAAATCCTCACGGAGGGAGGATTTTTAACTTTATTTTACATTATATTTTATTTTACATGCATTCATTTTCTTTCATTTAATGCTCTTCTTTTCCTTTCCTCCCAAAATGGTAATACGGAGTAAGCACCAACAACAACCACCAGCCAACAGGCATTCCTTGTTCCTCAATATTCCACACTCGTGTCGTTTATTTTCTATGACTGCATACTCGCTGAATACTAATGTCCTTGTCTATTTCTCAATCCTCAAATCTCAAATCTCAATCTTCAACTGTGGGATTTTTCATTTGATTGTGGATTGTGGGCATTTGTTTTTGTTTTTTTTTGTTTTTTTCTTTGTTTATGCATGCATAAAATTTTTGTACGAGTCTAAAGTCTAGAGTCAAGAGCAAACCAAACCAAGATCCCGCATCCAACATCTGCCGTTGTCGTTTTCGTTCTCATTGCCCATTGCCCTATTATGCCCACTTGACTTGAATCTTGAATCTCGAGTCTTGCATCTTGAATAATAAGAGCGAATAAAACTCTTTGAAAATCTCGGTATAAATCTACATGCATAATCTTGTTGTTTTTTCATGTCAAAACCTTTGCAATTCTCAACAAAACAAAAACTATGCACTATGCACAACTATGATACAACAAAAACAACAACAACAACTTGTTTGTATGATGGATGTTTGGATGTTTGGATGGCTACGATCAACAAATCTAGATGTAACTTGTGAAAATTTTACACATGAATAGATACATTTATGCTGTACACTGTACAATATATATTGTACATGGTGCACTGTATGTAGCAAATAGCAACTATGATACAGTTTTGAATAATGCAGAAAAAACTTTCTAGTCCCGAACGTCTAGAATCTAGAATCTAGAGTCTAGAGTCTCGAGTCTGGATAAAGTTTCAATTCTCCGAAAGGAAATTCTTCTTCTGTCTTCTCGAGTTAAACTGAGGCGATACGATAAGCCAGATTCTTCTGAATGAATACCACCAAGTATGTAAATACTCTGTACTGTATCTTCTCTATCCAGTATCCAGATCCGAAATCCAAACCTCGAACGTGAAATTTGCCTAGTTGACGATGGGAATTTGGAATTTGGAATTTAGATTTTAGATTTTAGAAATAGAAATACCATTCCATTTCATTTCATACCGTAGCAAGTTGTTGCTACGGTATGGTCGATCCCAAGATTCCATGAATTAGATTAGATTTCTTTCATAGTGAAATGCAACAAATGTAAAATGGGAAATTTTCCCATACTCTATATTCTAAACTCGATAGACTATAGACTATATAAATTGTACTACTTCCTTTACAGTTTTCTTGGGGTTTACCATCTCCATGTCTGCTGTTGGATGTAGATTCTAGATTCTAGATTCTGGGTTAAAAAAGTTTTCCTTTAGAACAGAAAAGGTGAAAAGGAAAACTTTGAGCATGGAATGTAAATACACTTATGTACAATATATTGTATAGTTACAGTTTGTAGATATAGATAATGGATATCCCTGTGCATGTGTGCATGTACCATTTTGCCATATGTATGTGTTTATCACGCACTTATTCGTCGCAGAGTAAATGCACAAATGTAGTTCAGTTATGAGACCATGAGCGCACTTTTTCAGATAGCTGGAACTGAAACTGAAACTAGGACCAGAATCAGACCCAGAACCAGAACCAGAGTTAGAGCTAACAGTGAAAGTAGAACTAGATAAGGCGCTGTACTGTGCTGTGCTCGAAAGGAGATAAAAAGCCCTTTTACTAACGAGAATTTTCTTCGGGCGAATATTACACAGAATGTAGACACTAGACACCGACAGCTTTACACACCGAAGTCGAAATGCATACTCCCACAATGCTTCTCCAGATTCTAGGTCCTACATTCTACTTTCTAGATTCTAGATTCCAGATCCAGATTCCGGAAGGATGCATAAAGAGAAAAAAGAAGAGGGAATAAAGAAAGATCCACACCCACACAAGCAAATAATCACACATCACACACACTCACTCACTCACATTCATTCCCTTAATTCACAAAGGAAACTTTTTTCCGCTCTCTCACTTTCTCATACACTATACGCCATACACCATGCAACTGGCACTCGCACTCGCACTGATCTGATACCTTCTTCTGTTATCAACGGTAATAACGCTGGAAAGTAAAAATCAAACTCAACCTTCAATATCCAAAATTAAAAATCAGTACTACTTCCTTTCTTTTTTTACACAAATTTCAGAGCGTCATAACCAAATCGTAAAGAGTATTTGTAAATTTTCTGTACATACAGCTCATGGAAAAATCGAAAGCAAAATCAGTGTCAAGAACTCAACTGCCAATTTCTAGTTTCGGTACCAGTTTCTGTTTGTGACAGTGAGTTTGAAACACGATTAATTACAAATGAGAAAATTCAGAAAATTTAGAAAACAGAAAACCGTGCTTCAGCCTAAAGATGATAAATATTCAACTTCCCTTAGTTTTGTTGGAATTTGGAATGTGAAATGGATCTCTGCGTGGATTAAACATGCCTATAACTATGACTATAACTATGATTATGATTAATCTAATAAATGACAGAAAAACGTCACAGAACAGTTCTTGTCAACTGTTACACTAATCACTAATCACCTTTCTTCTGTAAATCCAATCCAATTCGATTATAATGGTGTTCTATGTTCTAGATAATAGATAACAGATCGTAGATATTGGATAATGGTGTTAAAATTTCATAATCTGTGATCAGTAATCAGATTTCAGACCCTTCGAAAAACCAAAATCTGATTAATGGAAATGACTAACAAGTAGTAACACAAAACTGGAATGGATAGCTATGGTTATTAGACGCGTTACTCATTAATGAAAGGCTGTCAACTTATGAATGAAGGAACATTGAACAGAAATTGGCATAAACAAAAGACAAAGCACAATATTTAATACCTGTGTAAATATGTATGTATTAAACGTGGACAATGGACCAATAATCAAACAGATGTTTCATATTTCACGTTGATCTTTCAAACATTTTACATTTTCAATGTAAAGAACGAACGAGTGCATTGAACTTGCAGATGGACTGTTGATGGAATCTGTTGATTCTCATAATATGTATGCAAATATCAAAAACGTTATGGTGAATAGACAGTAGATGCTTTGTAGTTGGTTTATATCTGTTTGCCTTGGATTCGAATTCGAATGCAGTAACTCCAAGCTCCCAGCCGAAGTCCAGGGTGAAGTCACTACTCCCATTTTAAGTAATAATTTGGCTTTTGCAGCTGGAAGCTATAGGCAGGAAATTGTGGCCAAGTCCAAAACTATGTACAATGTAGAAAACATTAATTTCCTTTTCTTTGCTATCGTAAGACAATTTTGGGACAGGTGGAATGGGAAGATGCACTTGATTTATAGGAATTTGATGACGGGAATTTGGAATCTGGGTCTCTCAGCTTAGACATTAAATAGGACTGTGGTTTGCTGGAGACTGGAGGTTGGAGGCTGGAGACTTGAGACTCGAGACTCGAGAGTAAGATAATTCATAATTAAACCTATGTACATTGTACATGGTACATGGTGCAAGGAAAGTGGTTGTGCTAAGTGTACTTTTATGGGCTTATGGTTGTGGAGAAAGATGCATAAAATCAGATGGGAACCAGATGTTTCCACTTTCCACATGAATGTATGAGCACTGAGCACTGAGCACTGAGCATTGAGCATTGAGAATTTGAGCATGCATATGTTCTTTGAATAAAACAAAAAGATCTATGAGAGAAAATCTATGTGGAAGCTTTGAGCTGTGAGCGGAGCTGGGGAAAAGTCACATTCCCGCTTTCTTCATCTCCAGTTCTAATTTTCTCCACTTTTCTTTTCTTTTCTTTGCTTTTCTTTTCTTTTCTTAGAATTTCTTTTCACTGAAACCTCTTTTACCGAGTCCAACTTCCAACTTCAAAAGTCCAAGGTTCATCACCCAACTAAAATTTCGGAAGTTGAATACTTGATGTGGACGTGGGAATTCAGAAAATCAAGTCTTTGTAGAAAAGATAGAAAAGTCGAGAAACTTTTCCCAGCATTACATTAGCTCACTTTAAAACAACGTTACTAGTTACTAGCTATGCTGTAAGTTGTAAGTGTTACACTAGACATGAGACAGGAGAAAGTAGACCACCAGCAACCAGTAGCAGGAAGGAAAGCAAAAAAATGGAAGTCCATCTTGAATCCTGTAACCTGTGCCTCAGAGATGCCAAGGAAAATTTGCGATGCCAACGCTTTGACTTTTATCTCCATGGTTCCTCAGTACTTAGCCTAGTTACTTAGAACTTAGTACTCGAGACTCGAGGAAATGCACAAGGTAGGTAGAAAGTAGAATGTAGAATGTAGATAGGGCGTACTAAGTACTAACGAGCAGAGGCTAAGACCAAGCATACAGAAATTTCATTTCCGGGGAGATGATTTTAGATTTTAGATATGTACACAAATAATACGGTCTTAAGTACTGGTGGAAGCTGAAATCACCATTAGCCGTTAGAGCGAGTAGTGTGTAGTGTGCGTTCGAAATTTATGCTCGCCTTCTACAGAATCTAATAACTTATGCTACCCAGCTTTTGGAGGCCCAGAAGCTCTTCTATTGCCAGCGATGGATTTAAACCACTTTTTCTTTTTATCCTGTTTTTAATTCACGTCAATGTTGAAGTTGAGATTTGAGACGCTATATATTATTGACAGCACTCTGCGCTGTGCATTGCTCTCGTAATCATCTTCTCCATTCTCAATCACCATTAATTCACTGTTAATTATTCACTCTTTGTTGTCTAAAAGGATATGGAATATGTAAAAATCTCATAGAAATCTATGGAAAATCTCTATGACCAAATTTCACAAAGGAAAAATTGGAGCATTTTTTGGGGTTGTACTGTACGTTTCTACGTTACGCTGAGCTCACCAACAATTGTTTATGTTTTGTGCATTGTGTATTCTGTATAAGAGGTTGAGGATTTGTGCACTGAAATTTAAAATTATGCTCTTTTATAATTTTGTTTGGTTTTCTTTGGACTGAAAATCCCTGAATATTTAACAGATTGGGGTAAACACCTCCAGCGTATAATTTAAAGCAATCTTAATTTCAGTTATGACATTTCTGTTTATTTCAGTTAGTTTTTGGAAATCTACACAGTTGAGCAGTTCTTCCGGCAACATTACCCAATCATCATATTATAATGGGAATTCTCAAATAATTTGAATTACTAGATACTATAGATACTAGTTATTAAAGGAATTGGAATTTGGATTTGAATTCTAGTTATTTATACGTCAAGTATTTCAGTGCAATAATGATGGTAATCATACCACTGCCATTTGCAAATTCAAATATTCTGAATGTGAAAATTATCCAGGAAGTACTTCAGAGTTTATTTGCATGTGTACTGTGTAGAGTGTGGATTTTAGATTGTAGATCTCAGCGTATAAACTCTTCACTTATTTTATTTATTTATTTTTGCATCCAGCAGTATTCAGTATTCAGTATAATTGTCGTGATATCATAATTGTACATTCCAAAAAGCGTATGTAAGTTGTAAGTACACTTGACTCGAATCTGAGTATGAGTTGTAATCGGATATCAGATTAGCTTCATTTGTGAGGAAGCTGTAGAATATGGAATGTAGAACGTATGATATTCAACACTGAATGCGCAATGCACAAGTAATAAGACTAGTACAGCGGAAAGTGGAAAGTGGAATATATATTCCAGTTTCATGCCTTACCATTTGCAAAGTGTAGTTTACAATTTACAGTTCGCAACACACACACAGTCACTTTTACATTTAGTTTGACCATGTATGTTTTGGATTTTGTATTTTGGATGATCCAAATTCCAAATCAAATCCAAATTGCGAGATCATTACTTAAAAAGCTTCCTTATGTGCCAGGATTACAAATGCGCAATGCCATATTATTTTCCCCTAGATACTAGATACTACCGTAGATAGTAAATAGGTTTCGGTCCACTAATTCTCTTGCCAAAATTATGAATACTAAATTCACTTATTTATCTACATGCTTAATAATACACGTATGTGTAATATGCATCATTCATGTACATTCACTATACATGTGATGTGCAATAAACTGTGCAATCATTTAGTTAAGAGGGAAATGAAATTGAACAAGATATTCAAGGTTAGAATTTTGAGTTTTGACTACCAATGGGAATAAACGAATAAGGATAATCACAATCTTGAATGCAAAATAATGTTATACGTGCGGACTTTGGTGGATTTTCTGGCTGGATTTTCAAATGTACGGGTCAATCTAGAATCTGGATCATTAAGAACAAATACTGATAGAAACGTAGAAAAGAGCATTCAAGTACTTTCCTCCACATTTCCAACGCTCTGCCTCATCCTACAATTTACAATTAGTTCAACTAGAATCAGCTCAACTCTCGTCCATGTATCTTTTTGCTTCCTTTGTCACTGTCCTCCACATTCTACATTTTACACTCTACATTCTACAAATACTAATAAAATTCCTTTCCCATTTCTTTGTACAACTCTGTGTAACTGACTCTAGCAATTTTCAAACACATAGTTTTTACTTTCCTCATGTCTATTGTTAATTTTAAATGAAAGCCTGGTTTGTGGCTTGTGTACCTTCACGCAAAGACAATCACAAGCTAGCTTTAGGTTTTAGGCCTAGCATCTAGGACAAAGCTGTTGCTCGATTGCTTCCCAATTTGCATACTTCAAAATGACAAAATCACCTCCATTATGTTATCATCATCCCTACTAAACATTTTCTTGTCTCTAGATTCTAGATGCTAGGCCTGTTATTCCATGTTACAAATTTCAACCAAGATATCTATACAATCTGCAGTCTACAATGCACACTGTACAATATTATACAATAGAGAAAATCTGTCTTTTGTCAACCGTGAAAGAAGTAGACAAAGGAAGTAAACTGTGAAAATCAAGCTGTAGAGAAAGTTTACAGTTTGCAATTTACAAGTTGGCTGCTGATAAACTTTATGATAGATATGATCTGAATGTGCATTGTCCATGCTCCATACTTTATACTCCATACTCAGAGCACAGTTTCATCCTTTTGTGTTGTACTCTTGATTGTCATATAATGGCAAATAAATTTCTGACATGGTGCGTGATATTTACAAACATGTATGTATCTTGTAAGTCGTAAGTTGTAAGTTGCACGTAGCTATTGAGTGGACAGTTTTATTATGGTTTGGCAATGTTCAATGTTCAGTGTTTACAGTGGTTTAAATATTTGTTGTGAATATTTCAAAGTACATAAATCAAAAGAGATAGAGCATGTGAATTGGGACAAATAATAGTACATAAAGTGCTCAACGAACAGGCGAACAAGTAAATAGATCAGTACAAAGTTCAAGAGACAGCAGGCAACTCGTTGTCTCTGGTATCTAGACGCAAGTCTCTAGTCTATACGATACAATATTGATGTACACTAGTGACTAGTGGGAGCTGAGAGTACACTGAAATGCTTGAGATAATAATGAAATGTAATGGTAACAGCAAAAATAATAATAATAATAATAATAATGATAATAGATGCGAGTGGTTATACAATCTATCAAGTCACCCGCAGTGTCTTTCTCCCTCTTACTTATCTTTGAAGAGAGAGTCGACGGAGAGGCTTAAGGAAATTGATTGATGACGATGGAAAAAGGAGAGCAAGAAACTCCGAGGAAAGTAGGTACAGAGTACAGAAAGTACCGTGTACACTGTACACTGTACATTGTACAATGAGTATTGTAGGGAGAAAGTACGGAGAAAATACGCACTGAACTGTACACGCTGTCGGAATCTTGAGCTAGTCATTCAGTCATCCACATTATATAACAATACATACACGTAGTACCACTGTCCATAAGTAGGAGAAAACAAACAACTCGAAAAAATACGGAACAAGCAACGCGTGTCAAATCTGTATGTATAAAATGTACTACATTGTTACTGTTGTCATTATTATCATTATTATTATTACAGTAGTATACCTAAAGATTTTTATTTATATATTCCTGTACATATGCAAAGATTTTCTAGTTTCTAGATGCATAAAATAACTTAATCGTACACTCACATTTGCAATTTTGTACAATTTCTGTTCTGCGTTTTATGTTCTGTGCGTTGTGTTCTATCGTACATTTAGCTGAATATTCTTCAAGTAGTTTCCTCTCTGTTTCTTTGTGTACATTCCCTATTTTATCATTGGAGAGACATTTAGAGAGAAATTGTGTAAAAGTGTGTAGTGTTTTGTGTGTACACTTAGACAGTTTGTGTTTTTGTTTGTGCGTAGAACTGCGAGTTTCTCCGTCTCATTTCTTATGCTCCAGTCTCTCTTGTTCCTGCTTTCACTTTTTGTATCTTGCAATGTGCACTGGTACGGAATGAGGAATAAAACAGAGGGCTGCAATCCAAAGCACATCTAGAATTCTTCAAGAGAATTTCTTGTACGCTGTTCTTATGTAGAAGTTGGAACCATCCGATGAAATAGAATAAAGGTACTTTTTTGTCAAAAACTTATAAACATTCAAACATGTTTTTGTTTTACATGTAAAATGCGTGTAGTGTATTGTATTTTGTATTGTTTTTTATTCCTTTGTATTCCTTTGTATTCTTGTTGGATAGGAAAGGAGGCCGTGGCAGAAATCCAATAGAATAAACAGACACCACATAACAGAACAGTCCACAGTCTACAGTCTACACGACTTGACTCTTAAAAACTTCTTCACCTAGCTCCTAGGGCCTGTATAAAACATGTTTCCATCACCAACATCATCATCGAAACTCAAACAAGTTTCTCAACTCAACTCGTTCCCCAACAACAACTTTTACTTTCTCTTGCATCGTTTTAAGTTTATAGAGAGCCTCCTGTAAAGGCTCCAAGTCAACTTCAACTCATACTAGACTTGTAGATTTGTAGATATGCACTGCAATTTTAACCTGATGACAACGATGAAGACGGCGATGCTTCTGGTTACTAGTTTCTGATTACTGGATGCTGGATGTTAAATGTTAGAAGTTGGAAGTTGATGAAAACTCGGCCATGCAGAAATGTAAATGTGTAAAGTATTACCAAAACAAAATTAAGTGGAGGCTATTAAGTCGGTTGGTTCAATCTAAAGTACACAATGTATATTATGGGAATAGTGTAGAGTTTAGAGTGTAGAATGTAAAGTGTGGAGCACAGGAGACATCACTATTAAAATTAAAACGAGTTTAACCTCCGCCCTTTCCCTCTGATCTTAGCTGCGGTGTTTCTTTTGCACTTTTGTTTGTAATTTCTCCGCTTTCTTCTCAAATGCACAAACTTGTACACAAGTTGATACCAATATGAGGAACCATTCTTTTCCTTCCTGGTTTTAAAAGTGTAAGCTCTTATTGTTAGTGTCATTAAGAATTAAAGCGTACCAAGTAAAGTTTCGTTTTGTTTTTATGTACTGGCTAAAATACGGATAGATACACAGATTGGGCTGCCGCTAAACAATACATGTAACATGTGCAATTTGCACGTATGCCTGAAACACGTTGTGCGGATGCACACAATGTATGATGTACGATGTGCAATGTGAAATGCATTTCCCAATGTCCAACAAGTAAACACTATGCATTTCTCTTGAAGTCAGAAGACTTGGACTTTGGATTTCAATCGAGTCATTTTAGAGAAAGACAATAAAAGCTTGAACTCGTGGTCTAGAATCTAGAATGTAAAGTCTAGAGCCTAGACTCTTTTGAATACAGAAGCTAGAATCGAGAATTTACTTGGCCTTCTTATTTAGGCTTCGATCTTTGTTTGAAGCATGGGGTATGGAGTATGGAGTACAACTATAGATTTACATACACAAACCCCAATAAAATGTTACTGGAGAGTGCTGGCAAGAATGGGGATTTTAGTTGTTCCAGGAAAAGTTTGCAAAGTTTACTTTGGTTTTGTGTTCCTTCCATTACTTTCTCCGCTCCTCTTTGTATGTATTGTGCTGTTTATTTGTGTACATTGTACATTGAACATTGAACATGCATCGACAACACACAAATACTTTGTACTTTGTACTCATTCGCATTCCTCTTATTCTTAGCTCTTACTCTTACGTATTCAGGGGCTGGAAAAGTCTGGGCTTTTTTTACGACTGATGAACAATGCACAATACCCTGTATACCATTCAATATATACATACAGCAACATCACGTTGTACACTGTACAGTAGAATGGGCAACACAATGCAAAATATCTACTTGAAAAACCCCATCTTTCTATAGTGTAGAATGTACAGTGTATGATGTATACCCATGACACAGTGCACGTGGCTGTGCCATTTATTTTATAGATTGATCAATGTACGAATTTTTCTCATTTCCATGACGAATGAAATTATAGCACACGTGCAATGTACAATGTACACGTAAATGTATGTATCAAGTGTGTAAAACCTATGTAAAAAAGTGCGAGAGGGTTAAAAAGGGAAAGTGAGTGAACGAGTGTCGTGAATAGTTTTTATAGCAAATTGAGTAAAAATGCAAAGTAACATCATAAATAATATGCGTAAGTACTTGACTTACAAGTTCTATATTATGTATTATGTACATTTATAGTCAAGCCGCCCTTTGAATTTCTTCGCCTCTCTTTCAAGCCTCCAGTCTCGAGTCTCGAGTCAATCTCTCTCTCAAATCATGGAAATATATATTCTTCAATTGTGCGTAGAATAATGTAATGGTTTAGAATTTAGTGTGTGTGTGTATTTTTCTCTACTTGTGTCGATAAGGAGGAGAAGGCAATACAATACAGAATGTATAATATCGAACTTTTTTGGAATTATTACTAACGGCGCCGTTACACATAGTTTTACCATGTATATTCTAGGACTACGAGATATGACTTTATTCATCTGTGTAAAAAGTAATGTAATGGCATTGAGCCATGATATTCTTAAATTTGGACATACTTTCTCTTTTTTTAGAATTTTTTCTCCTCCTCCTTTGTATTCATTTCATATTTCGTACCTCATACTTTATGCTTCAAATGTGTATTGTGTATTGCTTACAATAATCGGTTTTTTGCTAGCATGTCAAGAAACATATTTTATATTTTCCAATGATGTAGTACGTACTATGTAATAGGTAGCCAATATGTCATTTAATGGGAGGAGACGGAAGACGGACGCCAAGAACATGAAAGTGAAAGTAAAAGTGAAAGTAAAAGTGTGTATAGTACGCATATAAAATATTATGTAAAAAATGAAAAGTTGGATGAGAAAAAAGAAATAATAATAATAGGAATATCTGTAATAGTGGTAGTAGTTGTAGGAAATGACACAGCTGTTGGCTTTTGATTCTGGCTCCTTTTTGATATAACAATAGTCAATAGTACAATTGTTCACTTTCTTTTCTCCATTTGGCCCACTCACGTTTCCTTTTCTATTTCTGTTTGAATTTCTATAGGTGCGTAAAAATGCTATAAAAAGGAGAATAAGAAAACGAGAGAATGCGTCATGTTTGAATGTTTAGTGTTTATGTTTTATTGTGTACTTGATCTACATTCTACATCCAAATATCTGTAGTTACTTGTTCTTGTTAGACTCGTACAGGAGATTAGAACCTAAAAGCTATAATAAAACCCACAAAACATGCCACACGCAGTAATCTACATGGTGATGTGATGCCGTATAGTGCGTCATGGTATGAAATGATTTGATGTGGTTTTCCGTATCAAAATAATTTATATATCCTCTCCATTCTCCATAATCAAAATAAGTATCGTAATAATCATAATCACAACAATATTAGTTATTATGATTATATGGCAAGATATTACAAATGTTTATGGCTTTGAGGAATGGGGTCTTTTCATTCCTGGGTTAGCCGTAAAATATCAGTATAATACGCAATTCTCATTTCATTTTCTCCCCAAATTCCCAATTTCCTTAAAATCACATACCACATCACATTTAGCACATTTACGTTATGTACATATCAAATCCATTCTCCATCTTCCATCCAGCTGATGCGATTATGATAACATGTTCAAAATTCAACAACAACATTCAAGGCTAATAATCCTATCGACTATCAACCTTGTTAAAAACATGGAGGTCTTCTTATTAATTCAACAGCTGATGCAATCTCTGGATTCTGGATTCTGGATTCATGACTGACAAAAATAACAATATTTTAATCTTTGAGCAGATAAATTTTACTGCTTTGTTTTTGTATTTCTGTATGACTTTTGACTTTCTGATTTATGATTTCTGACCTACATTTCGCATACCTGCTACATATATAATTATTGATACGCGAATGCGAATGATATTATACTATATATATGCAGTAACAATCACTATTATTATTATTATATTAAGAAAATGAAAATGAACGACAAGGACATTTTTTCTCCATGCTTTCTGGCAACAAGATGTTGTGGTATTTTCTGAAACTCTGGAATTTTTTTCATTGTATAATAATATCATTATAAATTATAATACATAAGTGGAATTTGGAATGTACTATTTATTGTTTGTACGTATGAGAGAAGTAAAGAGCGGCATCATTATAGATGTACAACATATAATGTACAGTGTACAGTGCACTGGAATGAAGAAAATTTACGAGGGAAAATAATTCGGGGGAAAGTTTTGTATTTTGTGTTTGGGTTAAAAACAACTTGAGTCGTTTGTGGCTTTCGAAGAGAAAATACAAAGTACAAAACGCCAAGGGCAAAGGCAAAAGAATTTCTATCGCTGGATTCTGAATTTTATTAAATTTGAATTTGAACTCAAACTTTAAGTAAGAGTCACTCAGACTCAAATATCAAGATTCAAGATGCAGGCGTATGTACAATGTACAATGTGCATTTCAGATACACTGTACATTGTACATTGTATCTAAAATACAAATATCCGTGTATGCGTTTGCTAGTGAATACCATACTTTCACTAAACTTTTAACCAAAATCTCCAGAATGGAAGAAAAAAGATTGATGATGAGAGGAGAATGGAGAAAGGAAGAGGACCTTTTGTATCTTGTGTCTTGAAATAGAATAACAAGGAAATATGTATTCTGTGGTGACATGGAAAAAGTTTATTGTTGGTTGGACGTTGAATGTATCTAGTATCTACGCCCTCTTTTAAACCACACTGAGCTAGTTGTCGTCGTTTTCTTTGTCTTTGTCGTTGTCGTTGTTTTTGTTTTTTCCTTTGTGTATTTACTTTAATTTCCTTAGTATTCTGCTTCTTGTCTCCTTTTCCTCTTCTTCGTCACCATAAACAAAATAAAGAACGGTCGTTAACATAAAAGATCTCCTTTTATCCTTTCCTTTCTTCTCTCTCTGTCTCTTGCTCTCTCTCTCTCGATCGTTCTAAATTCCCAATTTCTCCCTCACACATGTACACTGCACACACACACTCCCAGTTCCTCATCTCGTCCCATAAAAAACCTCAAGTGGAACAGTGGACCACCAATAGACACAATCAATCGAAACAAAAGGTAGTAAAAGAGCAAGAGATTTTGTCCATGAAAAAAGTAACAACTTTCTCCAATTTATTCCAAGCTCCAACCTCCAAACTCTAAACTCTTTATACTTTGAAATTCAAATTCAGTGTCTTTTCCCTACAAATGTCCCCACTCATTATGTTTACAGCTCATGTTTCATGGAAAATGTGAAATGTAATTTAAAATGTATGGCTAATATTGAAATACCATTTAGCCGTGTACAAATTACAAGGGTCATGTAAAATGTGGAGCATAAGATAATGATAAACCATACTACAAATTGTAGCGTACAAAATACGGAATGTCTAGAACTGGATAATAGAATAACTGTTTTAGTAGCACGTGTTCTGTAGCCTGGTTTGACATGGCTTGATTTGGTTTGGTTTGTTGAGGTTCTATTTCAAATAGTCTGTCGCAGATTGTATTTTAGCTTGTAGATTGTAGATTTTCGTATCCAAACTCCAAAATCTAAAAAAGCTCTAACATTGTGTTGTATATTGAATATTGAACATTGAATTAGATGGCTTTTCACCACATTCAACACAGTATGCAGTGCGTAATATTTAGTCTGTGATACAAAATACAAACGACGTCACTATTTTTATATTTAATTGTTGACACACAACACAAAATACAATCATGTATGACAATACATGTATGAGCAATGAGCAGAGTTGAAAGTGACTAAAGATTGAAAACTGATTTATTTAAGGTAAGAGGAAACGTGGCATCGAGAGTGAACTCTTGTAGTCACCAGTGTTGTGTTCTGTTGTATTGAAGACAAAGCACATCCTTTTCAATTCCCTCTTACGTTTAGCTAATTAAAATTTAACACAGGTGCCAGAAGATGGAAAATGAAGAGAGAACCTGCTCGCAGGTGCATACAGTATACTGTTTACTCTATATAGTAAACAACCAGGGGGAACTGAGTCACGCTCTTTCGGAAGGCCTCATCTACAACCTACAATCTACATTGTCACCTTTGTCGTCGTCATACTCTCAACTCTCAGACGGGTGACAATCAACAGTCTACAGTTTACAATCAGCAATCCAATCTACAGTGTACAATTAAAATTGGATAGTGTTGAGAGTTAAGAGTTGAGAGTTGACTGTTCACTTTTCACCTTCATTTTTCTTTCCATTACCCCTTAAATTTACATTCATTATCATCATCATCATTCCTCATTCTTCTCCCGAAGTACACTTTGCACGTTATAAACTTTTTATACATATTGTACATTGTACATGCTCTTTTGTTAAAATTGAGGCAATTTTAGGCTAGTCGAAAACTCAACTGGTTTTACACAAAAAGTATTATCGATCCTCCAAAATTTAGACAGTTTTCTCTACAATCTACATAGTAAAAAGGAACTTTTCATATTTACATTTGTTGATTTGTTAATTCATTTGCCACTTTCCAGTACCAGTGCATTAAAATGCACATATTTGATGGTTGCTAATGTGTAACTTTGACTATTTCATTTGCACTACACACTACACTCTACACTCAACTCCTCGGCTCGGCTTTTGTTCCCTTTGTTAACTTTAATTTGGAAATGACAAACAAAACTATCGACTGTACTACAGTTTCAGCTTCATCGAAGGCTGAGAGAGCACAAATAAATTTTTCGATTGACTGCCTCCTCATATTTTGTTTGTAAAATGTACAATCTACGATCTACAGTATACAGTCTTTTGCCTTAGTTTTAAGTCCCAAACTCCAAACTCAAAACCTACCCATGTCAATGGTTTTAAATGCATAACCATATTTGCACAACAGATAGACAAACATGGAGAAAGAAAACTGTGAACATTTCACGGTGAAGGGAAAGCGTGTATGTAATATAAACACATATAATTTTGTATTCCAATCCTTGAAAATTGAACATGAAATGAAATTGAAATAAATGGAATGAGGCTGAGAGAGAGATGGGAAATGGAAATGTGCTGTATTGTGTGTTGTGTCTCTGCAATAAAATGGAATCGTCAAAGAAAATAACGAAATGAAAAGAATAAAAGGGAGATTGATTAGTGTTTTGTGTTTCATTGTGCACTAGACATTAAATTGTGCAATTGCATAGTGTCGGTGTGTTTGTGTGAGTGTGTGGCTATTTTGGATGTCACTGTTACCGCATAACCACCATGTATTATGTAAGTGTACATACCAATCACAATCTAACACAATTACAGATTGTGCATGTGCTCATTTCATCAGTTTTGTTCATTTCCCAGTTCTTTTTCTTTTTCCTTTTTAGTAGGAGAATGTAGGGGAAATTCTAGTGCTTTGGGGCAAAAACAAGAACAAGAAAATATAGACTATAGACTCTAGACTTTACACGTGACCATTGTACAACGTACATTGGACATTGTACATACAGCATGAACGTATAACTAAATATTAGGTATATCATGTACGTGTATGATAAATGTGTGTAAAATGTACAAAATGTACAATGTACAAGATACAAGGTAAAATGATGGATAGAAATGATGGTAGTAAAACAAGCAGTGAATTCAATTCTTGTGAGAGATGGATGATCCAATCTTATACAAGCTGACGCGACCTGCCAACAGCAAACAGCAAACATCCAACAACTAACAACCAAAAGAAAACCGCTGAAAAATGTGTAGAGAACGACTGAAATTGGTGACAAATAGCAGTAGTTGTTGTAGCAGTCAACCATGAATTTATTTTTGAGGTGACAAAATTCAAAGAGCTGGAAACAACCCACGAGAATCAAAACAGAACGCAAATCTAGTGAGGGGAGAAGCAAAAAAGAAAGATGTACAACTAGGAAATAGAGATCTAAATTTTCCACAGCTATACACCAGACAGCAGATATGTATATATATAGATACAAATCCCGAATCCCGAAACACAAAGCTAGTTCAAATCCTTCATCACAAAACGACACCAAGATCGAGAACGAGACCGAAGATCGAGAACGAGACCGAAGATCGAGGGCACAAAGAACTGGAACACTGAAGAAAAATTGTTTTCTGGTAACATTCACAATTCAAATTCACACATCCACACGTATTCGTGGATTCGCGTCTCTACAAATGTGTTTTTGGTACTTGATATTTGGTGTGACGGTGAGTGGTAGACTGCAGACGCTCAAGCTTCAGACGGATGGCTCAGTGTGAGCTATCGTCAATTCAGACAAGAAAGTCCGTCTACTTTGAATTTTGAAGCGCTCAAGTACGAAAGTTTTAGATTCAGAACGGTTGAAAAAAATTTTGTAGTCTGACTCCCGTTGACTGTTCAGTGTTGAGACGAGGCACGGGCTGAAAGAAAGTTTTGAAAGCGAGTTTTGTATGAGACTGATCTGTTCAAATTCAAATTCAAATCTAGATCCAAGTTCCCAGAGTTGAGTTGCTATATCCGAATTAGACTCTTGTACGAGTATAGAGTATAGAGTATAGAGCATACAGTATACCGGATATCCATGGTACATCTACATTTATATATATTTATATCTACAGCTGAGATGAATTTATTCCAAATGTTTGGGTGAAAGTGAAAAGAAGATGCTGTTCTTCTTTTCTCTTCCTCCTGTCAGTCTTCAGTCTCCACAACACATGTTAAGGCTCTTCCTTTTCTCTTTCTTCATTTCCCATCCTTTTTCTTGTTCCTATCCGTTATAAGCTCAGCTCAGCTTAGCTCAGCTCAGCTTAGCTTAGCTAGGCTATCGAACATCCACCCGTTGAAGAAAATTCTAATTCGGAATTCAAAATTCTAATCCAGAACCAGCTCTCTCAGCTAGACAGTACACACAACATACAACATACGGGACACAGTCAGATCAATCGTGAAGATGACATGTCAAGCGACGTCAGCTCGACTTTGTGAAGGGATGTCGTATGTTGCAGTGGGTGGATTATTCCGGATTTAGAATCAAGAGATACGAGATTTCGGGTCATCAATCATACAGCTTGTACACCAACAATAACAATAACAACAGAAACAACAACCACAACAGCAGGTTTTTGAATTTTTTTAGTGCTTAATCTACACAAAATACATTTGACATTACGAAATATCTCTAAAAGAATAAATATTACAGATATTGTAACCCATTTTCATTTTCATTTAGAGTGCACTCTAGATTTTTATCATTAGTAATCAGTAATAAATCAAACAACGACTCTCTTCAACTTTTTCACCGTTTCTACCTCTTTCAAAAGGAATACCGAGCGTTTACAGTCATGATTGGTAAAATAAAGAAAACTTTCCTTAGCGAAGGATGCTGTGCTGATGACAGGTGATTGTAAAAATTGTCAAGTCACAAACTAATGGAGAAAATCAACACATTTTGGATTGATCATTGACCATATTCAGAAATCAGAAAGAGTGAACTGTAAAAAGTATAATAACTAAGAGCACACTGGTGTGGCGCTTATAGGTGCTGCGTGCTGCGGACTACAGACTACGAGCTACGAACTACGAACAAGCTACGATTTAGCTGTGAAACGTAATCACGATTTCAGATCATATCACAAAGAGAAAACTCTCACGACTATCTACAATCTACAGTATTAAATAGTATAAAGTACGATAATACAATATTATTTTCTTGGTGTACTCGTGTCTAATTTTCTTTGGTATGGTACATGGTATGTGACACGAACGGGAACTGTGTGGATGATGAATGGTGGAACAAAGCTACTGGAGGAGAATTTCTCCTTCCTTTTTTCAGTAATTCGGCTCCTAACTCGTAATTCGTAATTCAGTAAAAAAGTAGACAAAAGTAACAATCGATACATGCAATAAATACCAAAACCAATACCAATTGTGTCACCTGCCCCGATCAAGATGAAAAAATGTATAGCTACAAACTACACACACAAGTACTCCTGAATAACGAACAACGAACATCGTTAGCTTTTAGCTGGAAGGAAAAAATAAGAAGAAAACCATAAAAAAAGCATGGAGAAAACTTATGATTTGTCTACTTTCCTTTCTGTAGGCACAGTAGATTTTTTTTCTCTTTTTTTCTTTTCAAATTACATTGTATGTTACATGTATTGCATTGCTCGTTGATTTCAAAGAAAAAAACAGAAGAGTGGAAATTTACTAGAAAATCCTCTCTCCTTTTCTATTTGAAACTAAGGGAATTTCGTCTGGTTACGACAGAAAGCTACGGAAGCTCTACCGTAGTAGAAAAACAGAAAAGGAGACTAGAAATCACGATGGTGACAACAGCATCGAACATCAAGCATCATGAAGAAAGAGGTAAACGAGTCTAATAATGTGTGGAATGCACGTAGAAATGTCTTTTTAATGGGTGAGACGTGAAGGATTCTTCTGCTTTTTCTCTTTCATCATAGAAAAACAAACCAAGAAACGCACGTTCTCAGATTTGAGATCGGAGGATCCCTCTACAACTTACTCGTAGTAATACGCTATGAGTATGTCTTAATCAAATAGAAATAGAAATCAGATTGGATCATATTACCAAATTGTAAAGAGTTTAGATTTATCATGAAATTATCATTTTGTTGACTAAAAATTCTAGTTACGCTTTTTATAATAATAAGAATAATACTCCAAATGATGTTTATTTATTATCATTTTTATCAACGTCCGACAGAACGGCAATAGTGGATAAAATTGTATAAAAATTAGCAATGAGTAAATGTGAAAACTAAATTCAAAATCCAAAAACAATTATTCTAGATTCTAGTTTCTAGGTTCTAGATTCTAAATTTTCAGTTCTAAATTCTGGATCTTGATTCACCCTGATTCACTTGACAACCAACAACCAGAATGCCGATCAATGCGATACATGTTAACGAACAAAGTGTCGCTTGACGCCTTTGTGTATTGTGTAAACTACACAAAGTACAGTCACATATCTGCGTTCTTATAAGTACCACCAAAATTGCGCACAACCCACAACCATGCCGTGCACTCAATACTCAATACCATAGACAGTAGAAAATAGACAAGAATAAAGAGAAAACTGGAAACTGCGGATGAATTAGGACGGAGCGAATGGGAAACAATTTCAATTCGATCGTCTTTTTATTTTGTTAATGTTTCAAAGTGCACGTGTGAAGTGTGGAAAAGACAGGCAGGGAATGAACTACATGCATTTCACTGTTCACTATTCACGATTCCGTATGTTGAATTTCATTGTCTTGTTTTATCTCGTCTTGTCCTGTCTTCACTTGACTACAAACTACAAGTGTAAGTTGTATATTGTACGGATTTTCCATGATTTTCCATGACATGCTGTTCTACGATATTCGGTAGTTCCCGGACTGGATTTAAAAGACTGGTTGTCTGTATCTGTATGTGTATAAGTGCTAGAATCTTGCATGTAGAATGTAGAATGTAGAATAGAAAACCACTTTGGTTCTGATAATCCGATCAAGATTACCACGACAAGAGAAAAGTCTTTTAGAATTCACACTTGCATTGTCAATTGTACTTGTGCAATGTACAAGTTCTTGTCTTCTGGTTTCGATTTTCTATGCTGTTCCGTGTCTTGCCATGTGTCGTGTATAGAATATAGTATACAAAATATATAGAGTATAGAGAATGCGACAGAGTAGAAAGGGTTAGTCAGCCCGTCAAGGAAGAAATAAGTAGATTGAGCATTGAGAACTGAGAATTGAGAATTGAGGATTGCGGATTGTGGATTGAGGATGTAAAACGGGCCATTAGCCTACTGTTTTATGGATAAACCTGTGGAAAGTACAAGTGGTTTTCTCACAATCCTTAATTCACGCTCATCTGTCTTCTTCTTCCTTTCAACTGCCTTTCCATTCCATTTTTTCTTTTCTTGCTGTCCGATCCGTCTAGCATCTAGAATCTAGCAACTTGCAACTTTTCCCGTTACTATGTGTAATGTTAACATCATGAAAGAGAAAGGGAGGGTTGCAGTTATAAATTTTGAATTTTAAAGTTGTCGGTGGTCGGTTGTCAGTTGGCAGCTGTCGTGTGGTTAACTCGGGATTCTGGATTCTGGTCAGTGGCACGATCTGAGTTTCCCATGTATTATCACTCTTTCCCTTGCTCTCCTGTGAATTAAGTGCGACGGGCTCTCGGATTAAAATTTCAACTATACCTACAACCTACGACTCATACTACAGAACTACGTAATACAGGGAATCTCTGTATTATCTACCAGATGTAGAGAAAGTCGTGTATCATGCCAATTTTCCATGTTGCGTTTTCAACTTGAGCATTGAGCATCTCTGTCACTTTCTGGGTTGTCGTCTACCTTGATTCCATTTGATGCTACCACTCCAATCGTGGTTTGGGTATTCATATTTATTTCTATGGATGTACAATGTACAATCTACAGGATAAAAAATGTGTACATGGCATGGCTCATTGGTGGGTTATCCGCACGAACGTAGATATAAAAGTTGTATATCTCTTTGCAAATAATAAATGTATAACCTCTTCATTCTTCATGTAACCTCTACACTCGACATTCGACACTTTAGAGTCTACAGTCTACACAGTACAAAAATATGTAGCAATCTTTATGTATCATGTTCATTTATTATTAGGTTACGTGTCCAATGCTCAACCTCACACCATGTACCAAGTATATCTACTTGACGACTTCAATAAATATGTGTCGACATCCAAATCCACTTCCACTAATAAATCAAACGGCTCTTATCGCACACGTCAAGAGGAGGGAGCGAAACATATGTACGTCTCATGATTTTATACACGCGTAGAGATACATAGATATAATGAGACTGAGACCGTGTCTGTGGATGTCGATGTCGATTCCAATTTCAAAGCGTTACATTTTCACTGTTTAGTGTTCAATGTTCAGCCGTCAACTAGCAAATAGATGAGGACGAGGACGAAGACGCAGAGGTAACGGGAGAAAAAAAAGAGCAAAAAAACCCCAGAGAAAGAGTAGTAGTGATTCTCATCAAATCAGCTTTGTACGATAGGACAGAAAGTGGAAAGTAGAAACCCTCCAAAACTTACACACTACACTTTCTACTCCTTTCCGCTTTCAGACCATGTTCCATGTTCCATCTTCAATTTTCACTGTTCAGTCCAACGAATTACAATTTACAGTCCTCATAACCGTAACGAACAAGGAAAAAGAAAAGGGAAAAGAAGAAAGACAAAGTCGAACTCAAAGGTGAAAACAAAAAACAAGAAGGAGAGAGAACAGGAGCATCGGGAGTCTAACTACGACTAACCCATGGAGAACAAACAACAAGAATCAGAAAAACAAGCAGACAGCAGACAGGTTTTTAACGATTATTTTAACGAAGATACTTGATCGCCCGCCCGCCCGCCTGGAGTGAGAACCAACCATGTTGAATTGAAAATTGAAAGTAAATGTAGAGAATACAAAATACAAAGAGTAAACTAGTAGGTGGTAACTCTATAGCTAAGAACGTAGACCCGGATGATCCGGGATGAAAAGGACATTTATTTATGGCTTTTTGTTTTTTTGGAGGTTTCCGAGTCCACATTTCAAATGCTGAACTCGACAAGGTTCATCTCCCTTTTAATCTCAAAATCTCGAACATGGCAATGACACACATTACAAATTTTGTAAACTTTGTCCGACTCAAAATGAACTAGAAAACAGACAATTTTATTTTACGCTAATGTATAATGTGCGATATAATCTCTAATCTGTAACCTAGCAATGCAGTGTACTCCATGTTCCATGTTCCATGTTCCATGTGTACCGTATAATTTCCGTTTGTCAGCCTGTAGTTCTCATGTTGATTTGTTTATGTACCACAGTAGTGTAGTCATGTTCTTTGATTTAAATGATGGAGAAAGTCCTTTTCCTATTAAACAGCCACAGCGACTGCGACAGCAGCAGTGACAGCATGAATAATTTTGAGAACTTGGTCATTATTTATAATGGGCAGAGAAATGGAAAAGGAAAAGGGGGAAAGGGGAAGAAAAGGAGAATGTGAGAGAGTCTTAGAGAGTCTTTACTCTTTTATTTTCCGAATTATGTATCTATACGAATCCAAATCAAAGTCAATGATCTTTCATCAGCAGAATTTATACGATGAAGGGTTTTTGAGAGAGTCGTATTCGTATTCGTATTCACAAACTTGATGTACTAATAATTTAGCCTTTCTTTCCCGCTCCCACTTGAATGACGGAAATTTCAGGAAAATTTCATTTTCGTCACTTCATCAAGTCCTTAGTCTTAAACAGAGTAAGGAGATAACGAGATGTTAAAAGGAATTATCCTCTAATCTCATCAAGTATACTTAATGAATGGCTTGCCTTTGAGGAATTTTCAAGAATGCACGCTGCACAATCTACCATGTGCACTGTACACTGTATACACTGTACACTACATTATACATTATACACATTCCGAACGCTTGAATGAAGTAAAGTGCAAAGTATTTAATTTTAGCATAAACCGTACACTCTACACTCTACACTCTACATTGCACAGTGTAGACAGTAGACAGTCCAAAATCAGTCTACAGATTTTTTTACAGACAATCCTCTCGTCAGACTTTTTCTCCCGGATTTCCAACCCTGTCGTTCACATGAGTCTCAAATTTTTTCTTCCATTTCCCTATATAATATGTAAATTGGGCTGAAAACGGTAAACTGTAAACTAGTTTTCCACTCCATCAAGTTGCAAATGTTCAATTAAATGGTGTACTGAACTATGAATTTACATGTGCTATTTTTCCCCTGCTCTAACGTTTAATGTGTAGCAAATTGAGAATTTAGAATTTTAGTGAAAGGGAACATACACACACAATGTCACGTTTAAACTCGCATGGGTTGTAGAAAGAGACAAAGTCAACAACCGAAAGAGGTAAAGAAAAGGTACGTTGAAAAATGCAAGTGTTTTAATATGAAAATAATTGGACTGAACTTTTTATGTAACATGGAACATGGAGAATTTGGAGCATGGAATATGGAATATGGAATGTGTGTACGTGGTTTCATCTTTCCTTTTCACGTATTTCATCTCCCCCTGGTGATTTTTCCTACCTTCTATCTTCTACCTACACATTACACACACAATCATAATTGGTCCTAATCAATTGCATTTTGATACAAAAAAGCACATCTACAATTTACAGACTACAGTCTATGTCTAACGTGTTTTTGTGGCTCGTGTACGTCCTGGATCAGAATATATTTCTAAATTAGTTCTCTATTGCACAGTTGATAGTGTGCAGATTGTAGAGCATGAAAAGTTTTAAATTTACTGCCTGACTGGCTTAAAAACATATCAATTTTAAAAGAGAAAAAGTAGGTCATTTATTCGTTTTCCTGAGAAAAGAAGAGGAAAATTTTCATGGCTGTGGTGTATATTGTACATAAGTATTGGTTCTTGTAGCTATGCCTGCTTCATGCGTCTTCGTTTTTAGAGATTGGAAATTCAAAATTCATATTAAACCTTGATTACACGTGTGTAGTGTGATACGGAGCTTATCAGGAGCAATCAGGAGCAATATTTATATTTTTGAGAAATTTTTTTAATATCTTTTTAGTCCACAATTGAGAATTTCACTAGAAACTAAAACGACGTGTGGACATCAAACAGCATGCTGCAAACACCTTTAACCTTCATTTTCTGTCCTCATGGTACAGTACGTTTTGATAATAATTACACGTGTGGCATGTGATATGTGGTATTCCAAAAATTTTTACATTAAAAAGCTCATTTTGCCTTGGAGTTTCGTTTTGTTGAGTGGATAGAGTATAGACATTATTTATTTGATCCTTTCTAATAAAAATGTCATTATTACGACTATTATTCTTATTATTATTATTATAGAGGGAAAATGTATCCTGCTCGTTGCTCATTGCTCATGTAGGAGTTTCCTATGATGAGATGTTAAAAGGTAATCCATTAAATTTCCTTGTTCAAGAATCTGGAATCAAGTGGGTAAAGAGTAAAGAGCACATGGATGAAATTGACTGCTATGTACAATGTACATAGTGTACATTCAGGACTTTGATTTGCTAGTTTCTAGTTTAGTTTTCATTTCGTAAATAGTTTGTTCTAGGTTCTACGTTCTAGTCAAGTGGAAGATATCTACTCTCCGCTCTCAAGCCTCTAGTTTCTAGTTCCTAGTCTCAAGTCTCTCAAAAATATGGAAACCAAGTACTTTCATAACGATAACGAAACAACTGTTTGTACGTTGTACACTCTTCATCAAGTGTGTAGTGTACAAAGTACAAAGCACAATGTATGCTGTACAATGTACATACAAAGCCGAAGCACATCGTTCACCCAGAGAATTCTACAAAAAGCAGATATAACTATTAGATATTTCACGGTATTAGTTTTATTCTTTGCCGTCATTTCAAAGAGATGCATTGTACTTTTTACATGATTGTATGTATTTTCTCCAGGAAAAAACTTGATGGAGAATCGAAAATTGAGAATTGAGAACCAAGAATCAAGGATCAAGAGCCGAGAATCGAGAACTAAAGCACATAATATGTACTAAAAGGGTTGAAAATAGAAGAGGATAGAAAATACGATGAACAAAATAAGACAGGGGGAATGGGAAATAGGAAATAGACTGACTAGCTTTAGCTTCTATCGCTTCTAGCTCTGTTAGACGTATTAGATAGTAGAATAAAAATGCGAATGTAGAATGTAGAATCCATGTGTTCCATTCATGGAGCTAAATGCAAGTAACCATGGTAAAAGTCTGCAAAATCGATCAGTCCAAACAACTTTTTTTCCTTTTTTTTCTCCCTTTCCGTGCTATGTTTGTGTATGTTGTAGGTTGTATGTAGTATGTAGTATGTACTTCATCTCATACTTTGTGCAATCCCAATGTACACTGTACATTGTACATACAATACAATACAATATACAATAGAGTACAAAGTACACAAGAAAGCTCCCCAGAGTAGATCTATCTAACTCCAATACAGGAAGGATGTGGAGTGGATTGTGGATAAAGATGCAGATACAGATACACAGATACAGATGTGAACGCGGATGAGATATCTTTGAGAAGGAACATTTACACTTTACACCCCGTACCAATAAAAAAAGAGGAATCAAGCACGTATCATGTATCATGTCTCTAATATAATATACAAATATCCTATCGTTTCCAATTTTATGTCAAAAGAAACTGTCTATTGTTTGACAGATTTATATAAGAATGGAACAAAATGGCAAAAGCTTTATCAAGTACATGTACGATGTCTAACTACATCAACCATCTACCATATACTATCTCCAGTTCAAAAACTTTGGTACTATGTTTTCTGCATCGTAACATATATCTACAGTCGGCATATGTACAATGTACATTGTTCATTGTACATATACATACAGATTTGATAAACAAATATATTGACGTATAGTGTATAGTGTATAGTGTATACTGCGTACAGTGTACAAGCTGAAAAAATACATAATACATGCTGACTTCAGGGAGTCTTTTAGCTTAACTTGGTCTACTTGAAACTAGAGAAGATGGAAAACTGACAAACAAACACTTGAACTTTTTTCAACAAGACGTAGAAAGTAGAAAGTGGAAATCCTGTGGAAACTACATATGTAATATGTAGGAAAACCGGGTGCATCTTACTATTACTATTATGATTACTACCTCTCTAATTCAATGGAAGTTTTTCATTGCACTCATAAAAAACAGCAGTATACAAATGATACAGCAGAGCATAAATCCTTAGTCCTGAGAATCCAACATTGAATATCTGAATGTCCTATGCTAGATAAATTTAGATATTGAATCCGTTTAGCGTCATTACTTAATTAGTTTCAACATACACTGTACACTGTTCACTGTTCAATATATTGTCTACTCAAACTTATTGAAAACAACGTGATTCTCTGAAAATCATTCAAAACTCAAAACTCAAAGCTCAAAACTCAAAACATGATCCTCGAAAGATATATGTTTATTTTAAGAGAAGGTAAAAACATGTTGATATTTTGTTCTCTCTCTCTCTCTTCTCTATTCTACTCTATCTCTCTATCTCTCTCCAAGTTATTTTATACATGAGAAAATCCGACAAGCACAAAATGAAAACACTTGAGATACGATCTGTTGCCAACTGTCGACTGCGTATCCAAAGAGATCCAAATGATCTACAATTTACAGAGAAGAAGATGAGATGCGCAACAACTGTACGTTTGTCTCATCTTTGCTGGCTTCCGCCGTCTCCTATGTCCTTTGAGCAATTTATAGTGTACAGTGTACAGTGTACGGTTTGCAGTGTGCAGACTTGAGGCTTGAAAGCAACAACAATGTCTGTAATAAGTTTACACTCATGAATTTTTATGTCCTTTTATTATGTACATAATATTATGTGGCCCTACGTACTATGTACTATTGTACCGTAACAGTACAAGAAGCATTAACCGTTGCACTGAACTGCAGATATTGGCAGTTCGCCGTTCTCAATACTCAATGCTTGTATCCCTCAGTTCAACAAGAAGATGCGGAACTGTATAAAGTTTTTCATCCAGAACAACTACAACTGAATGCATGTACATGGAAAAGCGGAATATTGAATGTTGAGAGTAAGAGGGAAAGTCGAGGATAGACGATGAATTTATCAACTACGTACATGTACAATGTATACGTATGTATGTAGTATGTATCATGAATGAGAGCCTAGACCTTATACAAAGTCGACAGACCGTAAATAAGCATAGAAATAATGCTGAAGAAGAATTCACTTACACAGAGACGGAGATCAGAAGACGGGAGACGGCAAAAAAAAGTCCGTGAAAAAGCCGACATTGAACACAAGGGATTTCACCTACTTCTTATTTCTCATTCGAACCAATACAATACTCAATTGCTCCTCGATACAAATATTAGAAATGTACATTTTCCATATTTCATATGTATCACTTGTATCACCTTATACGCTTAAGTCATACGTTCAACAAATCCACGGTGTACCTATAGTTTGCTATTTTATTTTATTTTTATTATAGTATAAAACATAAAATATAAATGTGTATCCAATATTCAACATTCAACATTCAATATTCAATGCAGAATGTAGAGCGTGCTATAATACATGAATATAAAATATACATAGTATCAGATCAAAAAAGGAGAATGACGTAAGTATACAAAAATTTGAAGGAGAAATGACACACATTTCCACGATACACAGTACAAATGCGCTTTGTCAAGGTTCTTAGTTCTACTTAGAGCTCAAATCAAATAGAGCATAAAAAATAAAAACGGTAGCAAATTCAACATTGTCTATTGTACGTTGAATGTTCAAATCATGGAGGCAGTAGCCAGAGAAAATGGCAAGGAGGACGAACAAGGAAAAGAGAAAAGACAACGACTGGGTAAAAGAATGTACAAAAAAGAAAATGAAATTAAGTAACACTGTCGAAAAAGATTTGAGTACCGTTGAGTGTCAAATAGATATCAAATATCAATATCAAAGCACAACTTTTTCCAATGATGTGCCTTTAGACTTTTTAGACTTCAGGCTTTGAGGGAGCCAGTCAAAATTTCCCGACTGTCATATGATGAAGGCTGGAAAGTTTTTTGTCACCTGTAGTCTGTAGTACAAAATCAAGATTCAAGTTGTAGACGTTTTTATGTGCATTAACACCTCTGAATTCACTTTTTATTTTCCCTTGTACCTTTAAAGTTCGTCATGGGTTTACAAATGTGGAAATGCAAGTGTAAAATGTAGTAGAAAAATAGTAGGACAATTGAGAATACAAAATCAACCTAAAGAGAGAGAGAGAGTAAAATCATGTAGCTAAAAGGGAAATAAAAGGTCTGTTCTTTCACTTTCCTTAATGTCCCATGTACACTTGAAAGGTGACAGGAGTGAGTCCCATAACATCACTTTTTCATTTTTATCATCTCCATCATTATTACTTTCAAAATGCATGCACAAAATATACGCATTACACATGGATTCATAATTCACAGTCTTTTTATATTTTTCGGTAAGATATTTTGCATCGTCGTCATTTTTCTTTTTCATCAACACAAAAGTTCAACTTTCTCTACTCTTCACTCTCAACTTTTAATTTCTAATATATTCACTTAATTATGATTACTTTAGTCTAGAATCTAGAATCTAGGATCTGAAATGTTCCATGATTAACTTTATTTATCGGCTGTTCTGTTGATTTTGAATATTTTACATAAAAATGAAGAGCCTATTTAGAAATTTGGGTCTCCTTTTGTGTTTTGTATTATTTTTTATACGAATTATGAAGAATGTGCAACATGCATAAGTTTTTTGGCTTGTCGTACTTTCACTTGAACAAAAACGGACTTTTACTTTATTTTTGTGATACTCAATACTCATTTTGTCTAAAAGACACTGGACACTGCGCTTTAAAACTTTTGCAACTTTAATTGAAGTTGCAATTATGTTAAACGTATGCAAATGTCAAATGTGTATAATTTTTTGTAGGTAATTTGCATTTTTACGACAGCCTCAAGACCTACACCAACACCAAAATCCGTATAAATTAAAGAAAACTCGGCCGTCAGTTTTTATTTCATATCATTCTACATTATTACAAATTACAAACTACAAAGTACGGACACACATTTGTAATCTGCACCACTTCTTCTTCAACTCATCAGGGTTGACTTAGCAAAGAAGGCCTTGAATTCAAACTTAAAAACGTCCCTCAATTTCTACCGACGGAGAAGACAAAAGATTCTACATAGAGGAATTAGCTAGAAACTGATATAGTACAAAGTACAAGCAAAAGCAAGGTGGTGCATTTCCATATTTCTTAGAAAAGAAAAGAAAAAGGAAACGAAGAAGAACGATTTCAGCTCTTGAAATGTTATGGATTTTCTGTTACTCTGTTTTCCATTTTATATTTGCATTTTACAAGAGTTGAACACAAAAAATAAGCAAAGTAAGTTGCAAGTTGGGAGTCGAGAGTAGCAGATTCACAAACTTTTAATCCTTTCTACTTTCTACCAATGCAACGAGTACATATGTACTGGATACTGTACACATATGCACATGTGCATTTTACAGTGCACAAAATACACAATTTGGAGTATCATGTGTACTATGTAATATACATTTATGACATTAAACATAACGAACATAAGAATCTGCACAAGGACGAGAGAAGAGCACACTCGTACAAATTGAGCTTGTAATTTGTTCGTCGAAAGAAGAATGAAAAATGTACCTACTGGTTTCTCCTTATCTTGCTTTTACTACACAATCTACAGTCTGAAATCTACAAAGTACAACGTTTTTAAGTGGGAATGCAAAATTACATGGGTAATCAGTAACCAGCCAAGATTGTCTATAGTAACGATTTCTATGAACTTTGTGATTTGTAAGTGTGTACTGTGTACTATGAACTATGGCTAAGCATTAGCTTATTCCTCCATGCGTTATGCATTTGAATTTGGATTTGGATTTGGATTTGACTTGTTATTTTCCTCGGAAAAGGTAATCAAAAATGAAGCATGATTGACTTGACTTTTACACTTATTTATTACAGATTACAGGCTACATACTACAAACTACATACACTATTCTGAATTTTGACTCTAGACTCTAGTCTTTTTCAAAATCACATCAGGAAATGCAAAGCGTTTTCCCCCTGCGTGAGTAGTAAACAGTAAACAGTGAACAGGAATCCACGTGTGATTTGTGGGAATTTCAACGTGACAGTTGACCATGAACCATGAAGATGAGGAAATGGAAATCCTTCTGTGAATATCATCTTATTAGCTGGCGTCGACACTATTGTCATCACACTGTCAGTATAAAAGAAGACATGTAGCGATATTTTTTATGTTGCGAGTACAATGTATCAAATATGTACAGCGTACAATTCAAAGTGTTCAGTGTACGTTGTTCGTTGTACATACTAATAAGAAGAAGAAAGCACAACTATGTATACCGGAAAGGATGATGAAAGACAGAATTGAAGAATGTCTCGACCGTCAAGAAACAGAAGAGAACACAATAGAAATAGTACACACAACAGCATTTCACTAGAGGATCAGAACAAAAGTGTACGTTTGCTATTTATTTTTTCCCCGATCGTCCACAGTACACATACTTACAGACGACATAGTACATACGATAGATTGGACGAACCAATCCTGAACGTCTCGTATAACTGACAGGGGACATGAAAAGTGTCTATCTTCAATCTTTCTTTTTTCTCCTTATGTCTCCATGTAAAAGTACAGTAAAGGGGACAAGTTTTATGTTTCCTACTCCATTTGTAGATATTTTGTGTTTGCGTACTAGGACGAAAGGATGAAGCATGTTTGTACAAAGTATGAACTATGAACATGTGGAAAAATATGAAAACGTGAGAAACTCAGGAGCTACTTGGTTGATGCTGAGTTTTTGACGTTGATATGCAAGTCGTAGTGTTGATTCAGAGAACTTATTTGCTTTTTTATTTTCAAATTCTTGAAGGAGACGACGGGAGATTTCAGGTGAAATCTTCCGATGCCATGTACAATGTACAATGTACAAGTATTGAGCATTGAGCATTGCAGCGCATGCCACATGTCACATTCACAGTACACCGTACACAGGCAAAACAAAATATTTTCTTTCATATCCCTTCGGCGAAAGTTGCATATTTTGTTGAATACCAACATAACCGTAAAAATGAACATGACAAAGATGACGGTGGTGGCGGTGGCGATAGTGTGCCATCCTTTCCCTTTTCACGTGCACTGGGCCTTGTGCCTGCACTTTGTTAGTCTAAAAATATCTTGTTTTTTAATCACAGTCCGCGTAGATTAAATGACAATACGAAATACGAAACTAGAGAGAGCTTATGTTTGATGAAGAAAATGTAGAAAAGTGAAACTTGAGTAGATTTATTATACTTTATACTACATCGTACATCGTACACTATGCACTATTCATACTTATAGCTGCCATTCGTACTGATTTAGTCAGTACAGTACTGATTTGGAGACCCCCTGTACTGACTAAAAAATT